>LBNU01011526.1:0-25287 GCA_014162995.1 Artemisia annua | reverse complement strand
AAAAAAAAAACTTACACAAACTTAACAACAACAAAGAACATTAACAACAACTAGATCAGCAAAAACAAAAAGAAAAATCAACAAGAACAATAACAAGAACAAAAGCAGTAGCAGCAACAACAATAATACCAACAAGAATAACTAACAACAAGAATAAGAACAACAACAAGATCTAGCAGCAGCCAAACGAGTACATCAATAAGCTTGAATAAGCAAATAAGCTCACAAAAGCTTATAAACACATAAACAACAATTATTATAACTACAATGAACAAGAACAACAACAAACAACAACAAAATCAAGAACAACACACAAGATCAAAACAAAACTCAGTACATGCTGGGCAACTTAAGGGCTCAAAATAAGCACTTTAATAAGCAATATAGGTTAAACTAAAAGCATAAGCCTAAACTATACCTAGGGGGAGTACAAAACAGCAAGGAACTAAGCAAATGGCCGAAAATTCATCGAGCTATCATCAAATGAAAAGTGCGCCAAGTCTGAGTGCATGACAGAACTAGGGTCAAATGGGCAACTTGGTGATCAAAGTTCAATAAGCAAATGACCTCCAAATTCCAATTTTCTTTTTGATATAGATAAACAACCCACCAAAGATTACAAAACAACAATTCTTACTTAATTCCAGTGATTAATGAAGGCTATAACTGTTATGGAGTTTTGCTCCATTTTGACAGGTGTAAGAAATTTGACTTTTTAAATTTCTAAAACCTTTGACTAAATTGAAGTTTAAATGATCCTAGAAGACTAAGTTTGTTGTATTAAGTGATGATGAAACTAATTTAAGGCATATGAACACCTTCCAAGCCTAATGCAATGGTGACGCAATCTGTAAAAATGCAACAGTTAAAAACATGAGAAATCAAAGTGAGATTTGACTTTTTTGCTTGAAAATGACTAAGGTAAAGGCTTGGCTGTGCTATATTAGGCCTAAGGGTGAGGTCTATGCAATCCTTAACCAATAACAACCACAATTACACAGGTACATAGGCAATTCCAAACACCCCTTATAGAAACTAAAATGGAAATTTTCAAAGCATGTAAATGATTTAGACCATGAATCTGATTCCAGAGGGTATATTATGATATACTAAGCTCATATAAGCACAAATACATACATAATAACAATAAACTCACATGAATCAAAGGTATGCAATTATGGCAGTTGAATCCAAAAATAAAATAAAATAAGCAACTAATGAAACTGATGAACAAGCTTAAGATTATCTAACATAAATCAACTCAACTACAGTAATTATACTCATAAACACTAAAATCTAACAATCTTAACCAATGTTACAGCAAATGCAAAAACTTGAAAAAAAAAAATGGCTTACAAGTGATTTCAAGCTAAGAACTTAGAACAAAGAACCAAGAACCAAGACTACCATCCTACTGCTCCCATGAGCTCTAAACCATAATCTTCCGACCATTTGCTCTGCTCCATCATATTCTTCATTTTTTTTTATTTTCTTTGTGATTTTCTTGTATTTTCTTTTCTCTTTTTTTATTTCCTGTTTGTTTTCCGTTTTCTCTTGATACAAAACTTAGAAAGGTTTATGAATAACTCATAAAAGGTTCTGAGACTGATTTTTAGCACAAATGAAGTAAGATAACAATACTTGAGAAACTTTAAGAATTTAAAGTGAAATTTGAAATTACTATAAAACTGAATAACTTTTGAATTAACTTAAAGGAAAACTAGTACAATTAAAATTTAAACATAAAGCAGGAAATTACAAGGAAAAAATTGATGCCTTTCATGGCTACATTGACTGCCTATTTATACTAAACTAAGAATTAGGTAGAACTCCTTGCTTGTGCTTGTTTTTATGAATGAAAACAGCCCTGGATCCAACTTTATGTTTCTTTAGACAATTCCCAGCCTTTGGATCAATCTCAGAATCATCACAGCCCTTAATTCCATTTTTATGCCAATAAGAGGTTGTGGATTGGTGACGTGGAGGAGGGGGAGGTGATATACCACATGGGTTTATTGACTTTGGGGTGGTATAGGGTGGCTGGTAGGTTTATTGGGGAGAGGAGGGGGGAGACAAAGTTGTCTAGCAATGGCAGAGGTTGTGTTTGGTTTTTGGCGGCAAAAGGAAAAGGGAAGAAGGGGTTGACTTGTTGACCCGTTTGTTTTATTATTAAGGGGTGGGAGTGGGCCTGGAAAACATTGGGCCTGGTTGGATTTTAAATGGGGTTATGGGTTTAGTAAATAACAAGGGCCCAATTGGTTGTAGTAATAACTAATGGGCTGACCCGGCCCATTAAACTGGGTTGGGTTGGCCCAAAAAATTATTATTTGGCATTTGGGTTCGTTTTTCCAAGCTCGTTCAAAAATATATACCGGGGTTGATTTTGACTCCGTCTTGATAATCCAAAATGCGCAGCTGTAATCGAGTCGATCCAAAAATGCTCGTTTTCGCTCTGTTTTCAATCCTTTGTACCTGAAACACACAAAAACACACTCCAAGGATATTTGTGATGTTATTTGACCATTTAGAAGTGTTTTTGATCGTTTTGACTCGAAAATTGGACATAAAGATGTGTGCAAAAAGGCACATATCATTCATGCGAGGAGTACTATGTGGATATTTCATTTTTGACGAGTTTGTTGGGTTTACGAATTAGAGTGCCCTGACTCCTCGAACGATTATTGCATATACTTCTGAGATATGATGGCCCGAACGGTGATATGATTATAACTAAACCCAAATAACAACATAACTCAATAATAGGGAGCTTTGTGTAAGGAGTATTAACTTCTGAATTATGATGGCCCGAACAGTATTATGTTGATAACATAATACAATAGTAGGGAGCTTCATGTGAGGAGTCATATACTTCTGAATTACAATGGCCTGAATGGTGTTATGTTATATCTAAAACATTAACAAACCTAAAAACCATAACTTAAGAAACATAAAACATGATAACTAAAAGCTTGACATACATACAAAACCAACAACAACACACTAGGATATGTGAGTAAGGCGGTCTAGTTCCCGAGTCACTGTTTGCATTACTTAGATTACTCTACACCCAGGTGAGTCTTCATAGCCTTACATCTTTTTAAANCTAGGGTTAGGTTTATTTTTTAACATATATATATATAATTATATATAACCTCTTAACATGTCTCTTAACGTGTCTTAACAGGTCCGGACCTGTTAAGACACGAAACCTGTTAATTTTATTCGTGTCTTAACAGGTCCGGACCTGTTAAGACACGAAACCTGTTAAGACCCGACACGAAACCTGTTAAGAGCAGGTCGTGTCGTGTCGTGTTAACAGGTCCGTGTCAGAAATTGCCAGCTCTAGGTACGGATATCGTGAAAAGGGACAAAAATCATGTGAAAATGACAACACGAGCACGAGATTTTGGAAAGAGCGTGAAAAGCCGAGGCCGGGGAGCAATTTATTCATTATTGGATCATAATTGAGCATGAAATGTCAAGATAAGCCCTTGGATTAATTTTACAAAGTCGATCCTTGAAGAATTACATTTGGCAAGTTAAGTCCTTGGATTATTAATCCTAATTTCTAATCCTACTAATAAATTAAATCTGCTACTAAACCACCCTTTAATCCAATTCCCAATAAGCACACCCAAGCCCCATTTAAGCATAAACCCACAGCCCAATTCCACCAAAGTAATAGACCCGGCCCATCTCAGCTTTTATAATATAACCCGGAGGTCAATTCCCCCAAATCCAGTCAAACATCTAATAACCTAAAAACAAACGCACCCTTTCTCCTGTGATTTCACTGTTTATCACCTCTCCCCCATTTACCCACCTCAGCTTCAAATTAACCCTTACTTAAATTCCCTTCTAGAACCTGACAACGTGGCAGAACGTCTGACATAAAGAATGCCACCCTGGCGATCCCCAGAAGTTTGATTGGTGGAAATACGTGGAAACAAGATCCAAGGGTTAAGATTGTAGCTTATGATTTGAAGCAACAAGATGGAGGGTTGTGATTGAAGATCGAGAAGCTTCTGAAAGCTCCTGAGAAGACCCTCTGTGGCTATATAAGCTCCCTCACGCACACTTGTTGAGACGGTTAGAAAATTAGGAGTAGAATAGCTTAGGGTAGTTTTAGCATACGTAGCTTAATTCAGGTGTTTTAGCTTATTGTTGTTTAAAAGCTTTTCATTCGTGTAATTCCATTTCTCAGCTTTGTACTCTTTAAGAATTTCAATGAAATCGAGTTTTTTTTCCTTAACTTTTGTCCAAATAGTTTTAAGCTTTCTTTATGTTTTACGTATGATTCAATAAGCTCTTTTGCTATCTCATAAGCTCATGTAAGCTAGTTGATAGCCTATTGTGAGCTTATTGGTTTTTAAGTACTGTTTTATTCCTCAAATTCCTAAAGTCAACATAAAAGTCAACTGAAGATCAAGATGGTGTTAAGCTGATTTGCAAGGGCTTATGTGATTATTTGTGGTAGATTAGCTTCTTGATAAGCTCAAATGAGTTTTCCTCCCCTGTCTTGAGGTTAGTACACTTTTATTTCACTTCCATTCCAATTTTTGACTTATAGCTGTTTTGAGATTATTACTTATTGATAGATGCCATTTAGTCATTGCTTATTGATTTTTAGGATATGTTATAGCTAGGATATCAGTAGTGTTTCCTATTTGCAGCTTCTTATGGTCTCATAAGCGTATTACAATCAGTTTTAGGTTAGAGGTATTAGTAGTTTTAGAGTATAATTCAGTAGTTTCAGTTAGTTTAATAGGTTTTGAACAAATTTCCTTAATATTGCAGGATATAACTGTTGCTAGGATAGATTTAGTTTAAGGTCACTTTTAGTTCTAGTAAAAGCTTAAAACTGGTTCAATTTAGGATTATGTAGTAGTGTAGCATCTGGTATGAGCACTTTTAAAGTCAGACACCCTGCCCATTCTTAGTTAAAATTGCATTTACTAGTTCTTGTTATTCTACTGGTGTGATTTGTGCTCATTTAGTTTAGTTTGCATCTAGTAAATCTGTTTGAAGCTTAATAAGTAGCATTTACAGCTTAATACTTGAAGTTGTAGCATTAAAGTTTACTTTAAGGGGTGTTTGGTAAAAGGTTGTTTTGCCTATGTTAGTTGCTATCTTGCTTGTTTCTCTGCACCATTAGTCTCCTTAGGTGATATTAGAGCTAGGTAAGTCATAATATTCGCATCTCAAATACAAAAAGTCAAAATTGCATGTTCATTTCAATTATGTCTGCCATACTTGTTATCTGTTGCTGCTAGTTGTTCCAATCTTTGCATTTAGTGTTTATGTTTGTGATTTAAGTGCTTAAATATCATGAAACAACATCTAGGATTAGATCTCTGCCTTAAAAATCCAGATTAGTCAACTTAGGAAGCAAGTAAATTAGTCAATCTGCTGCACATTTTTCATACCACTGTTTTTTTAGACCTGTTCTTGCATCAAATTACTGTCCAATTGGGTAGTATAAATTAGGGCTTTTGGCTTTTTTATGTTATTTGCTGGGTTTTCTCACTTTTGCCCCCTTAATATCCCAAAAATCAGCTTATTCAGTAGCTTATTAGACTGCTTAAAGTAGGGTGCTTGGGCTGTTTTTGTTGAATTTTGCTCATTGATTATCTAGCTTACGGCCTAGGCTTATTTAAGTTTTTTGAGTTTAATTAAGTTTGTTTAGGTCTATTACACTATACCTGAGCTTTTGGTGCATTCTAGTGCTTATTTGCTTATTCTAAGTGCTTATTTCAAACTGCTTATTTTCCCAAAAGTGCTTATTAGGGTTTAGAATTTAGTAATTTTATTTTTTCTAGGTTTTTAATAATATTTTAGATTTCCCTGAAATGTTTCATAATTTTCTTAAGTCATTTATATTTATAATAATTAAAAATAGTTTTTAAGTATTTTTAAATCCTTTTTAATTAATATAAATTAATAAAAAATCCAAAAAAATATTTTTCAGTTTTAAAATTAGTTTTATAATATTTTAGATTTTTCAAAATTAATTTTTCATTTTTTAATTATTTGCATTTTTAATATATTTTAATATTTAAAAATAGTTTTTAATTAATAATAATTAAATAAAAAGCCAAAATAATATTTTTCTTTTTCCTAAAATTTTCGTTTATCTTTTAGAACGTAGGAAAATCATTTTCACACCCGTAGGAGTAGTAATACCTTAAATTCACTTTTTCTTTTGCGCGTTTACGTTTATTTACGTTTTTTAGGTATTAATTAGGTGTTTTACTTGCTTACGTGTTATTTGTGATTTTATTTCATTATCATTAGTGTAATTCTCATCATTATCACTTTTACCCCTTTTTCATTACACATTTTCGACACGATTATCAATTTTCCATTCACACCTTCACACGGACTACGACCCGGGTAATTTCTTATTCGTTGAGAAATTGCTTGGAAATATACTATACTATAAACGACATAAATCAATGCATCACAATTATCACAAAAACTTGCATTTTCCCAGATGGGTGTAATAATTGAACCCAGGGAACTGAATTCGGAAGACTTCTCATGGTTATCATTCAAACACCACCAACCTAACTCTTAGATTTTTGGGACCTCAACAAAATGAAAGTATATCTTTTATAATTAAAACTCTGATAATTATGAATGATAACTAATTTTTCAAAACGTCTCTTTTCGAGTCGTTTTCTATTACTGTATCTGTGATTCTATGAAGTAATACCCCAAACACTTTATCCGCTGCGATCAGTGAAAAATGGGGGTGTTACAGATTGGCATCAGAGCTTCAGTTGTAGAGAACAAGGTCAAAACCTAAACTACAACAATTTTTTCTAAACCCGATGAAGTCTTCAGTACCTCTGCCATCCTCCATAACCATATGTGCTAAGGTAAGTATAATTATTGCATGCTTAACTACTAAATGTTTACAGTATTTCCTTTATTATATAGTTATGTCTACTCCCCTCTACTATACCCCTATCTCATCTAGTCCGCATCCGGAGAATGATCTTTCCTCTCCGAATCTACTAGATTACTCCTCTAAACCCTATAACTTAGAAGACTCTAGGAATAGCCTAGATAACCCCACATAAGATATTTCTATGCTAAGACATCACCCCTACCTCCCCTAAACNAGTATTTCCTTTATTATATAGTTATGTCTACTCCCCTCTACTATACCCCTATCTCATCTAGTCCGCATCCGGAGAATGATCTTTCCTCTCCGAATCTACTAGATTACTCCTCTAAACCCTATAACTTAGAAGACTCTAGGAATAGCCTAGATAACCCCACATAAGATATTTCTATGCTAAGACATCACCCCTACCTCCCCTAAACCCTATTATACATCCACTTTTCCCTACCCACAAAACAGAACCCCATGGTTTCTTTCTCCCGAGAGAACCATATATACCTAAACACCATATCCCCACCTATACCCCTAGATTTGACTTTAGGCAACCCTATACCTTAAACCCTACACCTTACATAATAAACCCTCCCATTCCATCTTGGAAAGATGAAATTGGAGAAAAAACCCTCTAGGTTGACTCTAGAAGATGAGGAAAACCAATTAGAGGAGATTTTAAATAACTTAGATGAAATTTTTCTTGATCTCTTTGAGAAGATAGAAAAAGGTCATAATAATAATAACTTAGATAATCAACCTGACTATAGTAAGTTAAGAGAGAATTTACAAGAAAACCGTTTCAAAATAGCTAAAATACAGAAAAACCAAATGAAACATCACCATAAAATAGCTTTTGCCCGCTTTAGGATTTGCACTTTAGAAAAGATAATAGATAATGACGAGGAAAACTTAGAAAACACTTACACATGGAATTAGGTAATTAGGAAACATTAGAAAACTTAGGTAAATAAATAACCTTAGGAGACATGCCTTAGAATAGTTAGAGCCTTTAGGATAAGTAGAATAGGAAATAAATAAAATAAGTTAGGATTTAGAAACTACCTGGTACCCCTCAATTAGATAGATTAGAATAACTAGATTTAGGATTACCCTTCACCTTAGAAAACCCTTAGGAAAACCCTTACCCTTAACCTATACCCTTAACCCTTACCCTTAACCCTCACCCTCAACCCTTACCCCTAACCTACCCCGATGTCTTAGGTAAATAGAATCTCTAAACTGTTATAAATTTCTCTTACTCTAACCCTTTTCAACTTTTTTCCCTTTACCGATGGTGAGAATCCTCATTCGTCACCATAGAGATTTGAATTCTTTCTCCTCTGATCTCTAAACCTTCACTCTTTTCCATGGCTTTTATAAGCTACCTTCGTTCTAGTTAAAGATCTACCCCTAACTATTCCATATGCGAATATATGATCCTCATATACAAGCATATTCCTCTTAGATTACTATGATACCCGAGCTAGTTTTCCCCAATCCCCTTTAGTAAACCCCAAAACCTTAGTTAGGATTTCCATACTTGAGGTTAGATAGACCATTAGGATTTAGACCATTGGGACTTAGACCTTTAGGATTAGAACACCCTAGGATTAGAAAACCTTAGACCTTTTAGAACACCCTAGGATTAGAAAAACCTTAGACCATTAGGATTAGAAACCAAAAACCCCTACCCCAATAAACCTAGGATAAGACTTTAGGATTAGAATATAGATTAGGAAAAACCTAGGATTAGATAACCCTCACCCTAAGCCTTTAGAACCCTAGTTTAGGATAGACACACTTACCCCATAGGAATAAGTAGATTTAGGTCATAGATTACCCATACCTAGCCCTTAGGATAACCATACTTATACACTTGAGGATTTTAGATTATACCTTAGGATTTGACAATTTTTAGAATACCCATTAGGAAATTTCACTTAGGAGACACTATGGATAGTGCCTTAGCTGGTTTCAAATCCCTAGGAATAGTGATACTCATAATAATAGTAATAATGGTAATAATAGACAACCTAAAACAAAAGAGAAAACCTGAAACAACACCTAAAAATAAGGATATACCTAGTCAACCCTTAGGAAAGAAAACACTTAAACCTAATCCCTCTTTAGAACCCTCTACCTCAATGGAACCAAACACCTCACCCTTAGAAATTAGGATTAGTTAGAAGAACCTTAGGGGGAAAACAAAACTCTGGGAAAGATATCTAGTAAATCTAAAACTCCGATAGGATATTCTCCTTCAGGTATCCTATACTCTTACTCTTCCGTTTAATCTCATCTTTTCATTTCTCTCCTTCTACCGTTTAAATCTTTTCCTCTCACTTCTTCCTACTCTTCCATTTAAAATCCCATTTTCCCGCCTTTTTCCCCACTCCACAAATTAAAACCATACTTTTCCATTTTCCCCACTCCTATACTTTTCCCCACTCAACCCACTCCAAACTTCTTTTCCATTTCCATTTCCCCTACTTTACCCATTCATCCTTTTTCCTTTTTCACTCCACTCCACTCCCATAAATCCTTCACTCCATTTCCCTTCATTTTTAACTCTCCGTCATTTTACACTCTATTTTCTTCTCTCTATATTCTCTCCCTACCTCATCCTGCAATGCTCTATTAGTTAGAACTTGCATTTCTCGTCATAACGCAAGTTTCTATTAGTTAGAACTTGTAAGAATATCTACATCGAACTGTAATCCTCATTATGTTCGACTACGATATTAAATCTCGCTTTGCAAGAAATTGTAAAAATGAGATCTTCTACGTCCGTCATTCTAGTCTTAACATGGGAGTCTACTATGTGACAAGTTGCTAAACCGGAGAACATTAGAACTTGTCCCTACCATGACTAGAAGTAGTCTCTATCATGACTAGAACTTGTCTCTATCATGACTAGAACTTGTCTCTATTTGACTAGAATATTCCTCTACCGCTTCTAGAACTTGTCTTCTCTGATATAACAACTCAGTTGAAACATGTTTCTAAAAATTTCCTTACCATATATCCTTAAATATGGTAAAACTCTCTTCATTTTCCACCAATACTACTTAAGGATGATTTATAATGACTATCCTCTTAAAATGAACTAGGATGTTCCTACATTTTAATGAGAAAGTTATAAGTCAAATAGGTTAAGAGTTTATATGCTCTTGTTTTCAAATATTGGGACGCCTTTATTTGCAAATAATGAGATATAAAAACCTAAGTATCTGGTATCTGTACAAGCAATTCTTACTCCGCTTGTGCAAAATCTTCTTCCTTTTCACATCATTTTCCTCGATAATCCTCTTCTTCTCTCTACTTTCTCGACTATTTCTCTCCCCTACTCCTATAATCGTCAAAATCTCGGGACGAGATTTTCTCTAAGGGGGTAAGACTATAACAACCCACAAACACCCATTACTATCATTCCCATTACAAATACCTATAGTAGGTATTTCACAGGTAAATTTTTGCTTTTTATATACATAATTACTTGCATGACTCACTAGACCTGCTCACGTATCTACACAAGCCAAATAACTCAACACTCACATCCTATAAACCCCAGGTATGTCAAGCATAAACTCATAACAACACCATAATAAGTAATACACCAATCTAAAACACTAAACATAACACAAAACCCTAATAAACCATAAACTAAAACTTAAGTAGGATTATGTGCTTATCTGAACCTATATGCTTAGTTAAACTAGTAAGAATGCGTTCAAGGCTTAAGTAAGAGTATCTTTAGGTATATTAGGATATATTAGGACTATTAGGTTATAGAATAGAACCCTTAGAACTTAGATATAAACCCCCTAAGCCCTAAACCATAACTAGGTCATAGATAACTAGAATTAGGTATAAACCCACCCAAAACTTCCCCATAAGTCACTATCACTTAGTATAAGCCTTTAGGAACTTAGGAATAGTTATTAGATACCTTTAGGACACTAACTTAGGCACAAAACCATAGGATAAACCCTAGTCTCTCACTAAACCCACTTAGGTCATTTAGGTTATAAAACTAGGTCAAACCTTCCCAAAACTTCCCCATAGGTTACCCACACTTAGTATAAACCCTTTAGGTCTTAGGATTAGTCATTAGGCACACTTAGGAACTTAAGTTAGGCACTAAACCCTAGGTAAAACCTTAAACACATAATAAGTAGAAACTAGGTCTAAAACTTAACTAAAACTTAGTAAAACCTAAACATAAGCACCTTAAACACCTCAACCTAGCACCCTAACACCTTAGTCATACCCAAGCACACACCCTAACACCTCTAAGCACACACACAAGTAGGTGCATCACCTACTTGGCTAATCCACCACTAATCACCACTAATCCACCCTAAACCTTCCCTAATCCACCACTAAACCACCCCTAATCACCCTAAACCACCCTTAAACCCACCAAGCAGCTTACAAGCACCTCCAAGCACCCAAGCAAGGAGGTGTGTAAGCTACTTGTCACCACCTTGTCGCCCTTTCTTCCTAACCGCCTCCCACGGCCATTTTCCACCACAACCGTCCTACGCCAGCCCCCTAGCTACTACTAGCTGCTCCTCATCATCACCTAGACCTGCCACAACCTCCCCTAGCTTTGCTTGCTCAGCCCTCCCCCTCCGTGACACCTAGGCACCCCGTTTTGCCCTAAACCGCCTCTCGCGACCTATAAATACCCCCTCCCCTCTCATTTCTTCTCTACACCTTTCCCCCTCCTCTCTACCTCATATTTCTGTAGTACTAAGCCCTTAGGAGCTGTTAGGAACGAGTAGCTAGGCCTTGGTTGAGTTGTGTTGTGGATTGAAGTCGTACGAGGTATAGGAAACCCTAGAAAACCCTAAACCTAGCTCTAACCCACGTAAACCCCCCCTAGCCAAGTAAGTCTTACTTTTAGTTAATATAGCTTTAATATAGTCTTAGGATAGATTTAGATAGCTTAGATAACCTTGCATGAGCCTAGAACCATTCTACTTGCTAGTTTACGTTTTAAAACCCTAGATTGAGTCATATACTTGCATGCATGCTATAAGTAGTTAAATTAGGTCATACACTAGTTAAATATAACTTAGATAACTTAAAATAAGTAAAACATAGGCTAGAAAACTTAAATACTAGATAAAATACAAGTTACATGCATATTAGGACTAGTTTTGCAATAGTTTACATGCATAGGGGTATATATCATAAATTCCTGAAATTATAAAGTCTAGGGACTGTTTTTGAACTTTCCTAGAAGTTATAAGTAGTAAGGATTAGTTTTGCATAATATTAAAACCCTAGGATAGATAATAACATAAGTATAAACTAAAAGGACTAAAAACGTAAATAGTATAAGTTAAAGGTCTAAAATGGTAAATATAGAAAACTTAGGAGTCTTAGGTTAATATAGAAGTCTAGGGACTAGTTGTGTCTAATATAGATAGTTATTAGTATAAGTAATATAGTAATATAAAACTTAGGGTAGAAAACGTAAATATATAAACTATAAGGGTAAAAAGTGAAAATATCATATAAGTATAAAACCTAAATAAAGTTAGAAGCATAACACAATACTAGGGAGCTTCATGCGAGGAGTACTATGTGGATATTTCGTTTTTGACGAGTTTGTTGGGTTTACGAATTAAAGTGCCCTGACTCCTCGAACGATTATTGCATATACTTCTGAGATATGATGGCCCGAACGGTGATATGATTATAACTAAACCCTAATAACAACATAACTCAATAATAGGGAGCTTTGTGTGAGGAGTATTAACTTCTGAATTATGATGGCCCGAACGGTATTATGTTGATAACATAATACAATAGTAGGGAGCTTCATGTGAGGAGTCATATACTTCTGAATTACAATGGCCTGAACGGTGTTATGTTATATCTAAAACATTAACAAACCTAAAAACCATAACTTAAGAAACATAAAACATGATAACTAAAAGCTTGACATACATACAAAACCAACAACAACACACTAGGATACGTGAGTAAGGCGGTCTAGTTCCCGAGTCACTATTTGCATTACTTAGATTACTCTACACCCAGGTGAGTCTTCATAGCCTTACATCTTTTTAAACTTTCAAACTAAATGCTTTTATAAACCCTGTAAGGGGGATACATGCTAAATGCTTTACTTAAAACCGAATACAAGTCTTTTTCTTTGGTTGTTTGCACGAGTAAACTAACTGCCACCACTACATAAACAAAATTCATGAATCTAATCGTTTGGAAGGTTTTATCCAATCGAACGCGAATATAGTTGATAGATCTATTGGAGTTTGACAACTCCTTTTGGTATTAACACCCCCCCCCTAGGTGGTACCAATAAGTACTATATTTGAATCCACTCAAGGTATAACTTTGGCAAGTTATCCTTCTATTCCCTCATGTTGGGTCTGCAGCCCACATGACCCGGATCGTTAAGGTGTGATTCATGAGCTTAGTGCAACCTACTAAACTCCTGATAATTGTGCATGCATCACAATTATCACAAAAACTTGCATTTTCCCAGATGGGTGTAACAACTGAACCCAGGGAACTTGTATTCACTAACCCTTAAACCTATGATTCTCACTCAACACCTAGTGTTGACTTTTAAGCATGTATTCTAGGTTAATTACTTCTATGGACCTATGGCGGAAGGAGGTACTGAATTCGGAAGACTTCTCATGGTTATCATTCAAACACCACCAACCTAACTCTTAGATTTTTGGGACCTCAACAAAATAAAAGTATATCTTTTATAATTAAAACTCTGATAATTATGAATGATAACTAATTTTTCAAAACGTCTCTTTTCGAGTCGTTTTCTATTACTGTATCTGTGATTCTATGAAGTAATACCCCAAACACTTTATCCGCTGCGATCAGTGAAAAATGGGGGTGTTACACTCGAAAACCGGAACTTTGGTGTCATTACACCAAGGTGAAGTACGTTGTCGGATGGTTCAGTTAAGGCTCATTGTAAACATTGCGGTCATTTTTTACAACCCAGTTCCAACTCGACGGTGGACAATCATATCAAGTTATATTGTGAAAGTCTCAAATCCGTTCCGGCATCAGATCAACCATCTATGGGACGAGAGGCGGGTATTTTTGCATATGAGGGTGACCGGGTTCGAGTACAATTTTTGGGGTTTCTGATTCAAGAAAGTTTGTCGTTCAACCACTTCGACAACAAACGGTTAACCAAGGTGTTGCAAAATTGTCTTTAATCTTGATACAATCAAGTAAGTCATGCTACTCTTAAACGTGATTGTATGAAACAATGGAAAAAGGCTAAAATTGAATTAGTAAAATGTTTTGGACAAACCGGTTTGGGTTTTTACCCCTTCAAATCCAAACCGAACCGAACCGGTTTTTCGCCAAAACCGGTTCTTGACCGTTGACCAAGAACCGGTTTGGTTTTCAAACCCGAACCGGTTTGACCAAAAGGTTATAGTATACGACTAGTTATAGGTGGCAAAATACGTGGGGTGGGTCGGGATTGGGTCACAGGTCTAGATGGGTTTGGGTCTATACGGGTCCGGGTCTAGATGTGTCTTCTAGAAACATGGGTCTAAATCTAGTTATAATCTAGGTTTTTTATAAGTACTTGACTTGTACACGACTACTTATCACACTAATACTAGAGGCTTCGGCTTGGCAGGCAGGCATGCGTCGGTCTTAGGATCAAGTTTTGAAAAGTAGTTAAAGTCTAGGTTTTTTATAAGTACCCAGTTCTCTATAACCTGGCTCTGATACCAATCTGTAACACCCCCAAATTTGGTACAGCGGAAGACTTTACAAGCTTCGGGGTGCTACGGGGATTGGTACACAACACAAGCATAAGAAAAATGGAAATACGTTATCCGTTAGGTAAAACATTTCAAGCCAAATATTTAAAGTTTACATTTATACCAAAAGTACGTAAGTAAGCACAAAATTAAACATATCGATAGGTCCCACAAAGTTTGTCAGAGTCCCAGTTGATCCTTCAACCATACTCATTTGCCAAGCCTCCAAACAAGAGGTTCTCCAAAATAACCAACATTAAGTACCTGTTAAAACATGCTAAAAAGGTCAGCTAACGCCGGTGAGTTCATAAGTTTAACGGTAAGAATAAGATAAGTAGTTTGCTACACTGGACTAAATATAACTTTCCAAATCCACATACAACAACAAACACAAGTAAACCGGTATCAGTATGATAGAACACAATAGTTCTCTCTCATAGTGATAGTAACAGTAGCGCCCTAGGTATATATCTGACCTTATCCAAGTAACACGTTATAGCAAATTGTAACCGGGTTATTTGCTACCCTGGTCTAAGACAAATATCTGTATCTAACCTTAGCCAGTTAACACGTTATAGCAAACCAAAAAGAAACAGTTAGGTCCATATAAAACGGTTGAGCATGTTTTCTCACCCCAAGTTTCGAATACAGAATATAAGTAAAAGTGGGGCTATGAACTCACCTCAAATAAGAAATGCACAGAAAAGAAGTAGGAGTAGTGTAGTACAACGGCGACTAGAATATCATAGCACAACGGACTTGGCACAACCTAATAATATAAAGACTCGTCTTAATATATTCCCAATACATAAAAGTTTCCAAAAGTTAACTATTCCCATTCCCAATTATTATTCCAATTCTATTTCCAAAATGTTATCGTTATATCCGTTTACTAGAGTTTGGTATCATCGTTTGTGTGGTGGTGAAAAGACGTTGACTCAAGTGTACTCACGCCAAAAAGGAAACAAGACTACGGAATTTGATGCGGAGAGTGTTGACGAGAACTCAAGTCAAGAAGAGATGGCGGAGAGAAACCAAAAAATAACAAATAACAAGTACAACAAATAAGATGAATAGATTGGTAAATGTCAGTACTTCCCCATAATCCCATTTAATTATAAAAGCATACTCGTTTAATAGTTTAAAAAGTCAAATTTCGCCATGACTCGTTTGTTCGTGGAACGTTTCCAAGTCGAAAGACTTTATTAGAAATAATTTCCAAAGTAGTTTAGATGACGTGTAGTTTATAAATATTATTGTTCGTTAGACATTATTTCTATTGCTTACTCGTTGCGAATCGAATACATTAAATTCATTACGAGTCTAATGTATTGTATTCCTTCCGTGTCCAATAATCAAATATGTCCAAAGTCTGAAAATATCCCAATCCCAATATGCTTTAAGTTTGGTGTTGTACTTTCCAAGTACTCTGACTACTAATCGATTCATCTTATCGAATAATCAAGGCCAAATGATTAAGCTTAAAAGCTTATTAAAGTATCCGGACGAATTGTTGGGTCCTTACTGAATATGTCAACTCGATAAGCCCAACAATTCCTTCGTTTTGCTTATTAATCTAAAGCTAAACCCGCACATCACAATAAATGATAAGTCTATAGGATAGGTTGCACACTAATAAATTTGCTCCAACGTACTTATCAGGCCCTTTTTGGGCTCATCATCCCAATAAGTCCGATAACCATGCTGGTCGGGTTTATTAACGTTCAACCGATCTGTAACTTCAAATAATCCACAATTAATTCCCACAATAACAATAACAATGTACTAGTGCAAATGTGCCTCGAAACGTTCCGTAACTACATGTTTTTCCGTTTTTATCCAAGTTAAATAACCCACACTTTATACTTCATCTTCGTTACTATATATTAAATAACAAGTAACTTGTTATTTGTTAGCATTAAAGAAAAGTGGCGGTCATTCATAGTCTTGTAACTTTGTAATGTGTCATAGTTTATGCATTGGGCTAATGGACTTGGACAAGCTAGTATGCTATTAGTTAAGGTTTGAAAGCCTCTTATCAATTGTATATCCAAGTCCATAATCATAACAAAGCCCAAGCCCATAGAAGCCTTATGCATGGAAGTATAAAAGGCTCAAGATTTTTTTTTTCTTTTTTTTTTTTTCTTTTTTTTTTTTTTTTTGAGAAAAAGGGTTTTATTAATGACATAGTAAATGATACACACAATTTTCCACACCCCTCATGGAGAGTCATGAGGGGTATTTATAAGCTCATTACATTATATCTATCCTACTTGTACAATAGTAATCCATGCGGGCACAACTAACTACATATCTAGTCCGATTCACGTATGTGACGTTATCTTTATAAAAGAGCGAGGCTAATATTATTTATTTACACTTTTTATTTATTCTTTTTTTGTGTGTGTGTTTTCAGCATGCCACGAAGGTTACTAAACGTACCGAGTCACATTTCCATTAAGTCTCGCAGCTACAAGTCCGATCAAACAGTCAACATGTTCCAAATAATCCACAAGTCCAATAATATCCAATTTGGGCATGTCGAGGTCGCACCGAGATCACAAAAGAACGCAAGGGGCCAAAAGTGGCGGTTTTTGGCTAACTTTGGTTATTACGTTTCTTGGGCTCGTTTAGCGTAGCAAAAACTAGTTATAATACCTGTACACGCACGAGGTTTTTCTAGAAAAATTTAATTATATAGTATTATCATTTAAAAACAGAAAATCTTATGTATACTTTAAAAAGTTAGCATCAACATGTGCGAAAGTAAGAAAAATAGTTAGCAGAAATTGTAAATATAACCGTGGCATCGGCCTTGTATTGGATTCTTGAGCGTGTCTCCTTACAATGTTATTGGGTCAAAGGTTCTTTGATCACATGGGTTTACACATAAATCAAATTTATTTTAAAATTTTTGTTTACTATATGGACATATAAAAATTTAATAGTGAAAATTGTGATATAAATACAACTAATAAGTATGCATGAGTTTTTCATTATGTATTAATATCAATTAATATTTAGTAAAAATTTTATTGGATGAAAGATTTAACTTTGTTTAGCTGACATAGATGTTAATGTTGAGGTTGATGTTGTTGTTTAACTTTAACTATTGATATCATGTTGTACAAAATGTGCAAGTTCAGTAGCACATAATGAGCGTTGATAAAGTTAAAATATACTCCGTAAAGTTTTTTAAGAATGTTTTTCCGGATATCCGTATATAAACTTTAAATAATAATTACATGAGTCGTTATAAGTACAATCGCGTATATTTATTTTCATATCACAGTAACTCGTACTTACAATTTGATATTTATATTACCGTTAATAATAATTTGACTGTATTTAATATTCAAACCTGTGTACGTATAGATTAAACTTTTAAAGAGGATAACATGAGTTCTTATTTATATTTAACGTACATAGTAAAAAGATATTTTAATAGATAAAAGGTTAAAACTACTTTTTATTTTAAAAGTATTTAATATATATTAAAAATAATTCGTACATTTATAAAATTTTGTAAGTTTAATAGATAAAAGTCTCAAACAAGTACTCCCTCCGTCCCAAATTTATTGTCCACTATTGACTTTTTTAGTCTTTCTTCTTCAACTTTGACCTTAAATATTTTTGTGGGTGTTCTATAATATTTGATGCAAAATATATAAATGGATTGTGTTTTAAGTGTACTTTTCAATGGTATAATTTTTCATCAAGTATTATATAATAAAAAAGATATATTTATGGTCAAAGTTGAACCACTTTGACTTTGAAAATTCAAAGTGGACAATAATTTTGGGACGGAGGGAGTATTAATACTCATATAATTGTAAACAAAGTTCATATTATAAAGTGTAGGGGGTATAAAGTGTAAAGGGGTTATTTGTTTATTATCTAAAGTTATCATAAAACATGGAAATTTATAATTTTACAATTAACTCCATATAATATATTTAAAATTCAACCACTAATGTTTTATTAATTACCTCCTCTTTTTTTAAGTTTTTATTTTAATAAATTTGACACCTATATTTTTATGTGTTTTTTTCTCAATCAAATTTTCCGTCAAATTTTTTAAAGTTTGACCAAAATCAATTTAATTTTGACTTTTTATTGGCTAATCATATTACTCGATTTTTCCTATGTATTAAAATTGAGCTTTCCTACTGGTCCAATTTTTTTCCCACTAAGATTGTTTTGTCAAAAATACTCCGAAATGATGTAATTCCTTTATTATATAAAAGATGCTCGTGAGATGTTTTAAGTTGCCCCAATATTTTTAAATTCGTTTTTCCGTTAAAAATGATTATAAATATGTCTATATTCGTTTAACGCGTCAAAATTCAATATTTCTCGTATTATTAGGTTAGACTGTGCCGACTCACGTTGTGCTAAGACTTAAGTTCTACGGGGTAACTTCCTATACTCATACTAATATTCCAAATAACGTTCCCAATATTCCAAACTAACTTCCCATAACATTTCAAAAATGGTCCTCAGTTAAGAATATACTTGTTTTAAACGTAATGCAGTATTAAAAGTGTTCCCAAAAATTACCGGTTGTCACAGGTTCCACCGGTTCTCTGTTCCGGAACCAAATACCCAATAATTCTAAAAACATGTAATATTATTTATTTCTTATACTCAAATTGATGGATTTTTGTGTGCACGGGACGATAAATAACTAATACGGTTGGTTATTGGCATTGGCTTATGAGGTGATATGCTAGCACGAATAGAAACTCTATATATATGTATGTTGTGTGTATATATATAATATTACAATAAGTTTAAGAAGTTACGAGTTCGAGAAATTGGCTTAACACGTTTATCGAACTAACGAGTAATGGGAAATGTTGTGACTTGCAATGCAAGCCACTAAAGGGACAATTTGGTTTGAAAAGAAATAAGAGGGAAAACCTTTATTATTTTGTTAAAAATATGAGCATGTAAACCTATAGAATGATTGTTTGTTTGAGCTTATGCTTTATTTGTTAAATGTAATTAGTTTAAAGGTAAATGATTGCAAACGTTTAAAAAAATCATTTTTATGTTTTTTATAGGCTTAATTCATTAGTGCATGAGGTTATTTTTTTCTTCAGAAAATCAGTCCCATCCGGGTAGACCCAAAGAACCGGAACCGGAGCCAGAACCGGAACCAGAACCAAAAACTATATTCGATTCAGTTCTCGGCTCCTACTTCTCACAAAATTCAGTTCTCGGATCCATCGGTTCCGGACCCACGCTAATCCCTAGACCCATCTCCTACTAGATATTTACCCAACTAGACCCATCCATACATGTTGACGAGGATAATGAACGGAAGAAGCTAGCTTGAGCTAGCAAATGAACATGAAAGAAATAAAGCTGAACTAGAAGTAATGCGCAAAGTAATTGACGACCATTGAGGCAAGTTAGTTGAAGATGCAGTGCGTAACCTTATAAAGAAATTACCTCCTCAAGTTGCAAGAGAGTTTTTAATACAAGTTATCGTACGTCCATGTTTAGTATAAGAACTTGTTAATCATATAGTAGTCTGTTTCATACTACATGTTGCAATAGTTTAAGTAACTTCATATGTAGCCTCAATATAAACATGAACTAAGCGGAGCTCTAATAATACGACAATTGATTCTTTGGTTAACAGCGACACAAACACATTAGATATATACACACTATATATAGTATACAGTTGAATAAATAAAATTTTGAATGGACGTTACACATGTTATAAACTATGATTCAGTGACTTAGTCATATACCTTATTTGACGGCGTGTTCATAATGCTTTACTTCCTAAACGCTCAAACTATGTGATTTAGATATGTTATTATGTTGTAGTTAGTACCTTCTTCTCTGCATTGTCTTATGGTGATTATGCATAGCCGTTTGTGTAGTAGTAGTTGGTTCAACCTAACCCGACCGATAACATTATATGTTATTTGAGAGGTTCGGGTTCGGTTTGAATGAAGTAATGTCGGGCCTGTTCAACTTAATTTTTTTCTTTTTAGTGAAAGAATTTGCCAAACTCGAAATAACCAACAAATCACTGAGTACGTAGATAGATGGCTCAACAATTTATGTGTGAATTGCTAATATCACAGAGTACAAAATATATGTAAGCAGGGTTCGGTTTGAGCTGTTTATTCAAATTATCGCTTTATTTCTCGAATCTAAAATTTACATTAGAAAAATGTACATGCATAATCTACGATTATATATTAACTAATTCAAACCCAATACCTACTAAATACAATTAAGAAATAAAATTATTTACCAGCATTTTCTACAATAATTGACTAGTTTACAGAAGCTATAAAAATATGTATTAAGAACTAAGAAGGTAATATCTTAATGATTATTCAGAGTATTATACTAATAACATGCAAAGCATGCCTACTTTGAACATATTTTGAGTCCATGATGAAAGCTATAACATATTTGTAAAATGGTATAATATTTTTGTTGTCCGAGCCTGCCGAATCATTCTAAGTTGTGTGTAACACGATTGGTGTCAATACACATATTCCGTGGCCCAGAAATAATAATTGAAGTATTATTACTTTTGTCTATAAAACTTGAGCAACCGAAATCTTAACTAAAACAAATACAACAGTTAATTGTGATCAAACATGAAACAGGAAGTGATTGTGTTTTTAATTCATAATTTTACAATCTGAATTTCATTTCTTGCTTTAAGTTACGTTTTCTTAGTTTTATCACTTTAGTTTTGTTAGTTTTAAGCATTAGTTATAATCAATCTCTTCTAATAATTTTTTTTGTTTGTTTTCTTGCAATCAAATAGTAATTATAGTGTTAGTCATAAGTTACTTGTGGAACGATCCTTTATTTTCTAAAATAAGGGATTAAGGTTATTTTTGATATAGGCAACGACCTCAATCACCTATCTTGATAGATTGAGAATGACTTATCTAAGTAATAGTTTGGTATTTCTTAACCTATTCTTCAACCTATCGAATATTTCAAAGTAATAGTTTGGTACCATTGTAAATTTCAATAAAAAGTCGAAATGATTTAAAAGTAAATTGCTTTGGAGTATTACAATTTAATTGATATAAATCAGATGGTTGAGATTAAATAAACAAAACTAAATATTTAACACGATAACGAAGTTAAAGCATCTTTGTTTCATTAATTATTCATTTCAAAAAGGTCTTGCACTTGCACACATAATGTGGTATTTTTCAAACACAAAATATTTTCTTCCTTTACCCCAACACAATCACTAACGCCACTTTTCTTTCATAATATTTTAATCTCAAACAACAGCTAGCGGCTTTCAGGATGGAATTTCGGTCTCTAAGTTTGCAACAAAAGGTAGAAACAAATGTAGCTCTATCAATGGCCGGCTGCAAATCATGATATTACAATGTGAATTTGGCTTATCTAAGGAACTACGGAGTATATCACAAATAAACCGAATCATTCACTATAAATACGAACGTCAAGAACCCATATCATGTATCTTGATTAGTATCATTATCTTTATTAACCAAGAAGAAACAACGAACTCGGGATCATGGCTAGGAACACTTCAATGTTTGTGAAAATTGCCACTACACTCTCGCTTTTCCTAATTCTCACGGCATTGGCAGAAAGCAGAGTTACCCAACTAGGTAAGTCCTTCGAGGTCGCTACCCTTTTTTAGGTTTTGTGTACATGTAAATTAATAAGTTTTTCTTGTCATGTGTACATTTGACCCAACTTTAATTTTCTTTCTGACCGATGGATCTTCAACATATAGATGGCTTCCTAAAGGCAAACTCAGTTACCTGTAATGCTATTTATGGTGTGGAAGTTGGTGATGATTGTACCACCATCAGCCAGGGATTCCAGTTGAGTTTGGGATCATTTTTGGGAATTAACCCCAACATCAATTGTGAATCGATCTTTGTGGGTCAATGGGTGTGTGTCGATGGAAGCTCAGCTAATTGATTAACATTTCAGAAACCAGCGTCCGATTGCTCAGAAGTGTTAAGTTTAAAAGAATAAAGAGCTATAAAGCTTCATTCAGCTAGCTCCTGTTTAGCTTAATTTGCTATGTTTACTTTTGTACGTTTGTATTTCAGAACGTGTGGCACTTGAATCATTTGATTGATGATTCATGGTGAGAAACTATCTCGTATTAATTCTGAATGATTTTTCCGTTTAAAGTGTTTATGCCGATTCTANTGACGATTTTGCGAGATTAAAGTTATGAGGGACAAACTAAACTCTACACTTTTAAGTTTGCTTAAAGTTTATGTTTGTACAGACAATTCTTCTACATATACATGGTTACAAATGCGAAGAAATTGATTTTTTTTTTTTTTTTTTTTTTTGTTGTTGTTGTTGTTGTTGTTGTTGTTGTAAAAGGTCAAAGACCCGGCAAATATATTACTCCAAAAAACATTTAAGTACAACGGATATGGGTGAAATCTCATATCTCAGCCTATTAGACGGAAAAACTTACATAACAAGACACTTCATATTCTATAACAAGAAATAAACCACTACTCATAAGATAACATTAGACTCCTACGAACGAAAACAAAATTACTTCCTAGCAAGACATTAGAGCTTAATATCATACATAGAAAGCATCCAATTACTTTGGAAGATCATAAATCTGATCTGCATAATAATCTTCAAGCTCGTAACCACCGCCTGCCGATTAGGGGAATTTAGCCATAGGATTATCAAACAAATTCATTGACTCATCAAAAGTGTTAACAACCTCCTCCACATCACTGTTGGAATCAACTATCTCTCCTACGTAGGAGAGATATTACAAGAAATAGGAGAACAGGCGACGAAAATATTCCCGGCGACACAATGTCGACGGCATAAGGCGAAAAACGACAAAAACAAGGCTTGACCGAACCAGTCTCCGTTGAATTTTTTGGGCCCACATAATCCCGTCGATATGTCGACGGTATTATAATTATAAATATTTACCACCTCAATAATTGATAAAACTTGGGCGCGAAAATTTCCCGCTTATATATTCCCGTCGACATTTCGACGGGAAGTTATTAACAACGAAAAAAGTTGTGATTAGCGTGTAATTAGCGTTAATTATTTTTGTTTTTAACCCTCCTGTCGACATGTTGACGGGAATATAAATATAAAAAACAAATGCGTTTATTTTAGTGGCAAAATAGATGGCGGGAATTTTCCCGCGTTGTTATTCCCGTCGACATGTCGACGGGATTTATTCTCCAAAAATTCAGCCTATATAAAACCTCACAAAATCATTCCCGTAAACATTTTCACCTATACACATTCTCACAAAAACATTTCCGTCTCATATCACACATATATTTTTGATTCTCACAAATAAGTTATCGTCAATTCTTACAAGACACACATAACTTGGGGTTGCACAGCTGAAGAGGAGTACGCAAAAATATTGTCACACGAGCTCCTCTTTAATGAAGTGGAGATACATTGGGGTTGGGCAGTTTACGAGGAAAATGATTCTTTTAGGGACGTTAATCCGTGGATGAGAGACAGGATTATCGAATGGTGTAGGAAAAAGTCGTACTACAAAGAGTACATGGACGAGCTAGATGCTGCTGAAGCTCAAGCTGCTGCTGAAGCTCAAGCTGCTACTGAAGCTCAAGCTGCTGCTGCTGCTGCTGAAGCTCAAACTACTGCTGTTGGAGGTAACGATGAAGCTGAAAGCACGTTTTTGCAAACACATAGGGTTAGTTACCGAACAAACATGGCCACTCTTGAAAAGGGTGTCAAGAAATGACATGCGTCTCCGCCACACAAGCATAGTTTATTGTGATCGTTACTATTAACAGATGATTAGTACAGTAAGCTAGGTCATGTTTTTCTGTGTAAAGGCCAGCATTTCTCAGATGTATATTTATATCATTTACTCAATTTCTTCTTTCGAAATTTTGGAATGAAAAATAGAAGTATATATTGCGTTTTGTAACTTTTATGACACCAGGGAATCTTGATGTCCTAGAGTCACATCTCCGAGTTTTGGGAAGCGGGCCTTGTGCAAAACTGCAAACTTGTATAACTCATCAAAACGAGGACTAAGAAATAAAGACTGTTTTATTTTGCTATATTTAAAAGAAATATGGAGAATATGAATTGAGTATCATAAGGAGATTTGGTTTAAACTCTCGAAAGTAAACCGTTATTTAGTCTCGAATATAAAGCATTTATGCTGTCCTGTGAAGAATGTAAGACCAAATACAGCTCCTCTATAGCACAAGCCAATGGATGTTAGAATTTAAATACCATGACTATCATATAAATAACTAAACAAAGTAGCACATATAGCGGAAGCAAGGATCAAGCATAACATGTTAATTATTAACTAAAACATAAATATAAAACATACCTCAATTGCAATTCTTGATTAGGGATTGACAAGTGATGAACCCTAATTAGGGTTTAAGTAGATCAATGAATAACCCCTTACCTTTATGTTATTCGATCTCTTGATAACAACAATAGTGTGTTGTTACCTCGTTCTTGTACACACAAACTAAACCGTATTAAGGTTATGCAAGTAAACTACACAAGAACACTTTTGTAAAACAAAATCGACAAACCCTAATGTGTTAGGGG
>LBNU01011524.1:73742-90007 GCA_014162995.1 Artemisia annua | reverse complement strand
TTTCTTTAGTCTATCTATTTTCTTCGTGTTTTTTGTTCGTAACCATTACCATCTGACATCATGGAAGGTGGTAATATCCTTGATCCCGACAACCCACCTCAACCAAACAACCCACCACCACAACCAAACCAACCTCCTAGAGCCCGTACCTTAGGAGAGTATTCCCGACCTAGCCACCATGGCTATCGAAACACCATTGAGCTCACCCAAGGAGCCAATGTGTCTCCCTTGCGATCCGACACCATCCGGTTGGTGCAAAGCGGATGCGCATTCCATGGACTTCGTTCCGAAGATCCAAATCAACATCTCAAGGATTTCCTCAAAATCGTAGATTCCATAGACCTTGATGTTGAAACTCGAGAGACTACCTGATTACTTCTCTTCCAATTCTCTCTGCGAGACTTGAAGACAAAGTCAAGTCTATATGACAACGAAAGTTGGAATGATCCCCATGATTTAAATAAAACGGTCAAGGCAATATCTTTGCCTTCGAATAATTCAAGCACTTCCGACCGTAGGATCATAGAACTTGAAGACCAAGTCAAGTTTCTTATGAAATCCTACGAGGCTCCTAAACCCTCAAGCCAAGTGAACAAAATCACTTCTTCGTGCGAATTATGTAGTGGTCCCCACGACACTCGTGATTGCATGGAACTCCCCGAACAAGCTTTTGCGGACTACGCATCCTCGCGTACCGACGGAGCGGGAGACAAGTGGTACACTTTCAAACCCGAGCCAAACCCTTACAGTGATTCATACAACCCCTCATGGAGAAATCACCCAAACCTTAGGTGGAAGCAAAACCAAAACGCGCCCCAAACCAATTCTTCCAACCCACCTAATCGTTTTCAACCCAACGGTTCCTACCCAAACCGTACTTTCAATAACAATCCTTCCAACAACAATGGTAGTACCAATAATCTCGAAGGATTGATGTCTCAATTTATGGCATCTCAAGAAGCTCGAATAGCTAGGTTCGAATCCGAATTCAATCAACAACAAACGGAGATGACCAATAAGATAGACAACTTATTGAAAACCCTCAACAACCAAGTGCTATCACCTCCACATAAGTACGCTAGGAACACAAATAGCGGACCCCAAGTTAAAGACCCTTCTTCATCCAAACATGTCCACTTCGTCAACGTTGTCACCATTAAACCAATTGATAGGAGTGAGGATAATAGTGAACCTAAGGATGAGGTTAAGAAAGTCGAGGTAGATAAGGAAATTGGGATAAGTGAGACTAAAGAAGTAGATTATGAAGAGGACTACTTCAATAGGTTACCAACTAGGGAAGAGCGAGCATACCATAAGGATCTATTCAATGACCCCAAGACACCATACTTCCTAGGTAATCCGATTATCAAAACGGGCGACCCTTCTAATCTCAACATACCATGCAACATCGGACATTTGCATGTTTGGAAAGCTTATATAGATCTTAAGTCTCCCATAAACATCATGACTAGAGCCCACTACAATCTTATAATGAAAAAGCAACTGGGACTTAGGACATTTCCTAGCACGGGGTGGGTGAGAAATTTTGTAGGTAGAGTTAGGAGACTACATGTCTACATAGGGAATTTCACCTATATCGCCAACTTTGTGATTGTTGAGGACATTCGCCCGGTAATAGATGCGTGCTTAACTCAAGTAGTCTTTGGAAAGCCGTTTGTTGAGGCCTCTAAGATGAACTATGACCCATCTCTAGGGATAGTTAGGTTCAAAGACGAGACCGATGATGTAGCTTACCAAATGCCTTATAAGATAGAGCAATACCGACTTTTGTCAAACCTTGAAAAGGAGCACAAGCAAGCAGTCTACTATAGGAATGATGAGGATAGACGTAGGGGAGTAGTCTATGTCATGGAAAGGATATTCGGTTTCTACAAGGATTGTTTGAAATTAGGACCGGATTATAAAACCGGACAAGAGGAGGATCTAGAAACCGTGACCAACGATGAAGTCACGTAATGTACGGTGACTTTGAGTCTAGCTACAAGACTCGTTAATAAAGAAAAGCACTTCTTGGGAGGCAACCCAAGCTTTATTTGCTTTGTGTTTATTTAGTTGTTTGTTTGATTTTATTTGTTTCCGTATGTATGTTATTTTTTTTGTTATTGATTCACGCTTCAAAAACTAATTTGTGAAAATGCTTTATTTTGTTTTTAACTTCGTCTTAACTACATATAAAGGTATTTTGCAAAAGATAAGTGTAAGGGAAATCTAAATCGGTTTATAAGAACAATTGAACATGAATCATAACAATGTAAATTAACATATATATTAGTACTTGTTTGAGTCAAATGCTTGTATCGAGTCATAATAATATTTTTGCAGGAATTCCAGGAAGTAAAGTATAGTTTTTCCAGAAACCAGAAACTTAACATGAGAATTCTGTCAGATCATTTCTGACGGCGTCAGGCCTTACAACCTGACGGCGTCAGGCAGTAATTTTCTGAAATTTTTGAAAGTTTTGTTTTTCTTCCGGAATCATAAAAAGTTTTGTTAATTCTCTAACTTATAATCTCCAGGAATTCTGCAAAAACATTCATTCCACAAGCATTATATCCTATTATAGATTATACCGCCGATTTTACGCGAGGTTTGCCTTTATTGTTTTTCAGGTTAACAGGATATTTTGGACAAGAAGATGATTTATATTTCGGAAGGGAAGCTTTGAGCGTTCATCTTTCTTGGGAGAAGATCTAACCATGTTACCACACTATCCACACCAAACGAATCAGGGGAGTATTTGTTTCATTCTTTCATTATCATTACTTTTACCTCTTTTATGTGAACATTGGGGACAATGTTCGGTTTAAGTGTAAGGGGGGTAAATGAAGACACCTTAGAGAATGAAATTGCGCTTGAGTTTTGTTTGTTTGATAGTAAATTTGTAATAAAACCGAGAGAAAGATTTGTTAGGGCAATTTTAGCGCCAATTTAAATTTTTTTACAACATTTAGAAGTGAAACTTTGGTCCTAATAAGCGTCTCATGGATAAGAAATTATATGACTAGCACAAAAACCGTACCACTAAAAAAATTTTCCACCCCAAATATGTGAGGTTCGCCCCTAGAATTGGCAGGAAAAGCATTTATGCTATGATGTGTGTACCGGTAGCACTTAGATTCTAGAACTTGCGTTAGGACCATCTCAAATCCACAAGTAAGACTACATTCGTGTAGTTAGATCTACTACATGATAAGAGGCATTAGGATTAACCATTTGTTTTACACCCGTGTTTTTGTTATAATTACGTTGGCTACATTAGTCAAGTAATTCTCCCACACCCTTTGCGTTGTACCCATTTTTGGTACACGATACCCCTAGTACACCCCTCAGAGCCTATCTTTTCGTTTCGACCTTTGAGTATCTTACTCAAAGTGAGAATTTGTTTACACCCCACTTAAATGTACACCCAAATCGCCTTAGCTCACCTTGTATGTACTCACCTTTAGTGCATTATTGTGACAACATTTGTGTTAAACCCTTTGTTAATTATCTAATTGATTACATGGTTGCTAAGTCGAGTCATATCCTTGTACATATTGTTTTGGGACGATTGTGACTCATGGGTAAAGTACTAGTTTAATGGAGTAATGGGGAAGAACAACATTATTACCCCCATATGTGCTAAATATTTTAAAAGTACTCCAAGTTTTTCGATTATCTTAATTCGAGTCATTAGATTGTTTAATTGTAAATTATGGTAAAAGGTTCAACCGTTAAGGGGAGAACGAGGCCCCCTATGAGGGTATTATTCTTGGATGGGGGGGGTCAGGGCAAGCAGTTGCTATGCAAAAAAAAAAAAAAAAAAAAAAAAAATCCGAAAAAATCAAGAAAAATAACAAAAAAATGAGGGAAAAAAGAAAAGTAGAAAAAAAACATACGGACTACCATCCCTGTTTTCCTTTTATTTGTCTTGTTTATGTTTTTGTTATTCATTTTTGTAGCTTAAGGTTGGAGTCGCAGTTCTTGGCAGCAAACATTGTATAGTACAATGTATTTGATGATGATAATAACTTGGCCACGCCAGTAAATAACCCTTTTATTCTAACCAAACTGTGTTTATCATATCCTACACCATACATTACAACCTTTGGAAAGCCCCTGCTGATAGTATTATCTTAGGGCTTAGCCTAGGTGGGAGGATGTTAATTTGATCCTCTCCCAAGCTTTAATGGTTAATCTATGTTGCTATGACAGGTAGTGAGTGACTTTATTCAATTTCCCCTAATGTAGTTGTATAGTTTTATAGCACACCCGAGAGATGGAGGTATCCAAACACTATTTGTGAGGTGCTTAGTGTATGCATTTCCGCATGCTTATTAATTGATAGGGTCGAACAACTATTTGTTGTAATTACTTTTATATTAGTGTTAAATGACCCCTAACTCATATTTTGATTGGAATAAAAGCTTATTTGCTTGAGGACAAGCAAATCCCAAGTGTAAGGGTATTTGATGACGTGAAAAGTGTACCCGTTTTAAGGGGTCATTTAAGCCCTAATTCGAGTGACGGCGTCAGACACAGATCTAGGCCATCCGAGAACCCTAATGGCGGCGAGCTGACGGCGTCAGAGCGTATAAGCTGACGCCGTCAGAGTGTAATCTCTATACATACTTTTCTATTTTTCATTCATTAAGTGTGCAACTTTTGGGAACAAAACCCTAGACGATTTTGACAGCTTTTTCAAGGGTTTTCACCCTTGATTCTTCCATTTTCAATTGAAGATAAGTCTTCATTCAAATTAATCAATATGTCTATGTGTTGGTTAATTATATCTTATGCTTGTCTTTCAATTAACATGCTAGGCTAGGTTTATCTTGTGTTTGCTTAGATCTAATGAAACCTAAATATTGATTATTGGTTGTTGGTGTGCTATTAATTGTATTGGATGAATGTTTATCGATGTTAGGCTTAAGAAAACTGGCCAATCTCCTATTTGGTAACGTGCTTGAACGTCTTAAGAAACATGAACCAATGCGTACTAGGTTTTTATGGTTGTATTTAATGCATGAGCAAATTCTAGTGATCCCATGTTAGGAGCTTCTAGCAGGTTCGACATAAGAGTGAAGTAGGAGCTTATAGAGTTGGGGAAGTACGTACGCCACCCCACGACTGGTATTAAGGAATACACCCGTCATCCACGCAATTAATAAACACTAATTAACCGGTAAAAGGTAGTTAGGGAGTAAGGAAATCTAAGTAAACACATTTGTCTCCATATAAGTTTCACAACCACTTAGTTTTAGTTATTTTTATTTTATTTGCAATAGTAGTTTTTGGGTTAGTTGACTAGCAACTAATTCCGCCCAATCCTTCAAAACCGAGATTTTACTTGCTTTCACAAAATATAAAAATACAAAAATAATCTTCCCTCACCCTTAGACCTAATTAGAGTAGTTTTTCATACCTAACGAACACTATTCCCTGTGGAGAACGATCAATCCCCCGTTCCACTACACTATACTACATCGGTCAGGTACACTACCTGGTGGGATTGTAAGCCTCTTGAGATCCCTTGAGAGGTAAAACCTGTTGCGTGGTCGCAATCCCGCGCACATCAGTGCATATAACATTGGTTCCACACTACAATGTATCAGGTAGTTCAGAAGTTGAAAGCAATGAAGAAACATCTTAACAATCTCAATTGGAAGAATGGCTGCTTGTTTACTAAAGTAGATGACCTCAGGAAGAAACTTCATGAGATCCAAACAGAAATTGACAAAGACCCGACAAATAAAAGACATAGAGAAGAGGAAGTCTTAATTTTGAATGAGTTTAATGATGCAGTTAAAGATGAAGAGAATTTGTTGTTTCAAAAGGCTAAAGTGGATTGGCTTAAAGAGGGTGATAGGAACTCTGCATATTTTCACAAGATCGTTAAGAGTAGACAGAATAAAAGTAAAATCTATGTTGTTTGTAGTGAAGATGGTAATGTATACACAAAGGATCAAGTTGGACCTTAATTTGTCAGTCACTTTGAAAAGTTTTTGGGTATAACTTCCAGTGCAGAGGGTGTGAATGATGATGAGGGAAGAATTTTTACAAGTTTAATCAGTAATGAAGAGGCTCTTCATATGGTGAGAGAGGTCAGCAATGATGAGATTAAGTTTGCTCTATTTGACATTGATGATAATAAAGCTCCTGGGCCTGATGGATATACTTCAAAGTTCTTTAAGAAGGATTGGACTGAGATCAAAGATGATTTTTGTAAAGATGTCAAAGAGTTCTTCAATACTAGTAAATTACCTGGGGAAGTGAATGCTACTTTGATAACTTTAGTTCCTAAGATTGCTACTCCTATGAAAGTGTCAGATTTTAGGCCAATTGCATGTTGTAATGTAATTTTCAAATGCATAAGTAAAGTACTCACTAATAGAATTACCAAAGTTCTAACCAAGGTGGTGGATCAGAACCAAAGTGCTTTCATTCCTGGAAGGGCTATTACTGACAACATCCTCTTAACACAAGAGCTCTTAAAAAGGTATAATTGTGCAAATGGTCAAATGAGATGTTCATTCAAAATTGACATACAGAAGGCCTATGACACAGTTAGCTGGAAGTTCTTAGAGAGAATATTGATCAAGTTTGGGTTCCACAGCACCATGGTTCAATGGATAATGGCCTGCATTACTACCCCTAAATTCACCATATGTGTCAATGGAGATAGGTTTGGATATTTCAAGGGTAGCAGAGGTTTGAGGCAAGGAGATCCCATATCTCCATACTTATTTACACTAGTCATGGAAGTTCTGAATCTAATAATCAAGGATGAAATAACAAGAGAAAGGAATTTCAAATACCACTTTGGGTGCAAAAGCCTGAAAATCACACATTTATGTTTTGCAGATGACTTATTGGTTCTTTGCCATGGTGAACTGATGACGTCAAATAATCTGATATTCTAAGTATCAATTTCCCCTCTTTATTGACCATTTTAGCTTAATATTGTCTATAGTTCTGTCTTATTATTTCACCTTTCGTTTCAGGACAATTAATGGAGTATGAAGCGGAGAATGGACAAAGATAGACTCAATACGGACAATAGCAACTACTTCATGAAGACTACGACGTAACTAAGTGATGATGTTACGCCATAGCATAATTATGATGTGAAATTATCTATTTAATAAAGACTACGCCGTAACTAGTAATAGCGTTACGGCGTAATGAAGACTACGAGGCCAATTTATGGGACTTATGAAGACTACAGCGTAGCACCTCAGTTCATCTACGACGTAGTAGTGTTACGGCGTAACTCAACTCTCCAACTACGCCGTAACAAAGCCTAAAGGATAAGATCGAATGAAGATAACGTTAGCTACGGCGTAACTAGTTATAGCGTTACGCCGTAGCAACATCCTGGCCTATAAATACCAGACGAATTCTCACCTTGAAAATCATCTCCCCTTTCCCAAACCTTTCTAGGGTTTGGGGAGAGCAACCACAAAACAAGATGAAGGAGTTAGGAGTCAGAAGACGGAAGTTCTCGTCTACATTAATCATTTGTATTCGAGTTTGGATTCTCTTATGCTTTTCCATAATCATTAGATGAATTCTTATTATTAATTCAAGTCCATTTCAGTTATTTGTTCCTTTTCATTACTTCGTAGAGATATCTTCTTTTGTCCATTCATGTGACCTAGTTTCGGTAGTATTATAAGCATGTTTGTATCAGTTACGCTTTATGTGGTTGACTTGATACCTCAATCCATTTAGTAGGCTAGAAGAATTGACCATAGGACACTAGCCTGACAGATTGCGAGGAAATGGGAGGGATGACAAATGACCATACTGCCTTGTGTGAGAATTGACCATAGGACCACCTTACAAGTGAAGGAACTTAAGAAGTTAGAGAGATCTTTGATCCGAGAGGGCGATCTCTACCGAATGTAATCTATTAGGTCTGGCGCTCAATGACTCAACCAAATATCTAACCTCCGCTTACTAGCATGGGGTAGTACCTATGGTTCCGGAGGCGATAGGAAGGGAAGATAGACTAGGATGACTTTACCCTATGACTTCTAGTGATATTTATGCCACTGTACGTTGTTTATGAACTGGAATAATTGCCTGAATAGCTTGAATGATTACTCTATCTTATTGCTTTCTTTCTCTTGATTCAATTCTTTGAGTTGTTAATTAATGCAGACTACTCTATTCAATGTTATTATCAACTTTTACCGCTCATTACCACAAAACATACTTTGATTTCCTTCACAACAGCTCTTAGGGACGACACTCGGATTTACCTAGGCTCTACTACATCTGATCGGGTTCTCTACCCGTTAGTATGTGTTTATCCTTGTATCTCTAAGTTTTATAAATGTAAAACAGGATGAAAATACGCATCAGGTTTTTGGCGCCGTTGCCGGGGAGCAGTTTAGTTGAAGATTTTAAGGTATGCTTATTTGAACCATTTATGAGGCAAATATGCCTGATCAGTGATAATTCTGGTACGTAATTCGTTCTCTCCTATTACAATTTAAGGGTTTTGATTCAATACTTTTAAATATATATATATATATATNAATCATGATGGAACTACGTCGTAACATAATTACAGTTCGCTCATATTATGAAACTTTTGCAGGAAACAACCCCGCTACCTGGGTCCGATTCAACAATTATGAAGAGCAAGCTAGGGGAGAATGTTTAAAGGACTATTTAGGTTACGACGTAGATAGTTATTGAACTACGGCGTAACCTGGGTAATTATGGCGTAATCATGATGGAACTACGTCGTAACATAATTACAGTTCGCTCATATTATGAAACTTTTGCAGGAAACAACCCCGCTACCTGGGTCCGATTCAACAATTATGAAGAGCAAGCTAGGGGAGAATGTTTAAAGGACTATTTAGGTTACGACGTAGATAGTTATTGAACTACGGCGTAACCTGGGTAATTATGGCGTAATCATGATGGAACTACGTCGTAACATAATTACAGTTCGCTCATATTATGAAACTTTTGCAGGAAACAACCCCGCTACCTGGGTCCGATTCAACAATTATGAAGAGCAAGCTAGGGGAGAATGTTTAAAGGACTATTTAGGTTACGACGTAGATAGTTATTGAACTACGGCGTAACCTGGGTAATTATGGCGTAATCATGATGGAACTACGTCGTAACATAATTACAGTTCGCTCATATTATGAAACTTTTGCAGGAAACAACCCCGCTACCTGGGTCCGATTCAACAATTATGAAGAGCAAGCTAGGGGAGAATGTTTAAAGGACTATTTAGGTTACGACGTAGATAGTTATTGAACTACGGCGTAACCTGGGTAATTATGGCGTAATCATGATGGAACTACGTCGTAACATAATTACAGTTCGCTCATATTATGAAACTTTTGCAGGAAACAACCCCGCTACCTGGGTCCGATTCAACAATTATGAAGAGCAAGCTAGGGGAGAATGTTTAAAGGACTATTTAGGTTACGACGTAGATAGTTATTGAACTACGGCGTAACCTGGGTAATTATGGCGTAATCATGATGGAACTACGTCGTAACATAATTACAGTTCGCTCATATTATGAAACTTTTGCAGGAAACAACCCCGCTACCTGGGTCCGATTCAACAATTATGAAGAGCAAGCTAGGGGAGAATGTTTAAAGGACTATTTAGGTTACGACGTAGATAGTTATTGAACTACGGCGTAACCTGGGTAATTATGGCGTAATCATGATGGAACTACGTCGTAACATAATTACAGTTCGCTCATATTATGAAACTTTTGCAGGAAACAACCCCGCTACCTGGGTCCGATTCAACAATTATGAAGAGCAAGCTAGGGGAGAATGTTTAAAGGACTATTTAGGTTACGACGTAGATAGTTATTGAACTACGGCGTAACCTGGGTAATTATGGCGTAATCATGATGGAACTACGTCGTAACATAATTACAGTTCGCTCATATTATGAAACTTTTGCAGGAAACAACCCCGCTACCTGGGTCCGATTCAACAATTATGAAGAGCAAGCTAGGGGAGAATGTTTAAAGGACTATTTAGGTTACGACGTAGATAGTTATTGAACTACGGCGTAACCTGGGTAATTATGGCGTAATCATGATGGAACTACGTCGTAACATAATTACAGTTCGCTCATATTATGAAACTTTTGCAGGAAACAACCCCGCTACCTGGGTCCGATTCAACAATTATGAAGAGCAAGCTAGGGGAGAATGTTTAAAGGACTATGCGGTCCTTGTTCGAAAAGAAATTGATACCCCAGAAGCTCTTGACTTTGATACTTTCAGGGAGGATTTTGTGCTGATATAACTAGTTACGGCGTAACTACTTTATTGTGTTTCGCCGTAGACACGACTACGAGAGTCATTAGTTGCCTGGGCCTAAGTTATGGCGTAGCTAGTCATTGAACATACCGTAGCTGGCAATTCGAGAGTAGCTTGATGAAATGAACCAGGCTACGACGTAACTTCCTATTGGAGTTACGGCGTAAACCCCACATCGAGTGTTGAACATTATGAGGACATCAGTTACGGCGTAGCAGCTTATAAGTTTACGACGTAACAACCTTTGGAGACCTTTTTGACTACTACACATGAGAGACATGAGAGGGGAATATTTGTCCTTCTATATTATTTTTCATTTCTATTTTTCTTTATCATTTGTACAAATGGGACTTTGTACATCTTAAGTGGGGAGATAGGAAATAGAAATGACCACTAATTATCTTGAACTTTAAATTGTCCTCAATTTTCTAGTTTATTTTGAAAATTTTTGCCATTTTTAAACTTTTGACATGTTTTTCTTAACCGAACTAGAATAGACCTTAGCCGAGCACATTTAACCCTTGAATTAATATGGTGAGGTTTAGCCTATTTAGTTTCACCCTGTTTACCCAAATCCACCTAAATATTGAGTTTTCCGGTAGTTTTGTAGACTTTAGAACTTGGCTTTTACATCATTTCGAGACCATAGACGAGTAATGTGCTAGACACATTTGGAAGGGACAATTTTAGAAGGCAATGTTTTAGGATTATCACCCAAATAGCCTTATATGTGTGTGTTTATCGATTAGTCACCTTGACTTCTCGACCCCCGTGTAAACCCATTTGTTGCACTCATATTTAGTGCAAGATACCCCTAGTACACCCTTTTTGAGCCTTTCCTTTCGTTTCATACACCAGTATATATTGTTTCGATACACAATTACACCTTAGCCTACCGTGTAGTCTTGGTTTATGATTGATAAGTCATTGTTTGCCCTAGTTCGAGGTCTAAGTGGAAGAATTCAGGAATCACGCCTACATCAAAGACATATCATTGAAGATCATTTGAAGACCCCCCAAATTCTCATGTATTGGTCATCTTAAGTGGAGGGATTTATATAATTATGATTCACAAAAAAAAATGAAATTATGTATGTAGATATTCGAAATAAACAGGTGCACCCTTGTATAGCACCTTGATTATGAGCTCATCAAGACTTAGTATCAAAAAGGCCACTTCGATCACATTTGAAGATATGAGTTGGTGAATATTTCTACACCAACAGGAAGACCAAGTTATGTGCCAATAATGACGTCCTCTAATGGCATATCTACTTGATATGATCCGGTTCTTGCGTTTCGAAGATAGACCTTGGGCGAACGGTAAATGGTGATGACTTAGTTGTAGGCTTAGACTATTTGCTTGTTATTTTTTATTTTACACCCATTATGTGAAATCCCATGTCTAGTCCTACCCTTTAGTCGTGAATCATGCTTAGGTGAGAGAATCGACCAGGTATTGATGTCTTGCCCGGCGTTCCAGACATGTATCAATGTCTTTGTCGCTGATGCGTGGATTGCGTCTACGCAAAAGGTTTTACCTCTCAAGGGATCTTGAGAAGCTTGCAATCCCCACCAGGCAGTGTACCTGACCGATGTAGTATAGTGTAGTGGCAAGTACCGGAGGATTGATCGTTCTCTCAGGGAATAGTGTTCGTTAGGATTGAAAATGATCTAAACTAGGTCTAGAGGTGCGTGACGATTCTTTTTGTATTTTTAGGTTTTAAGGAAAACAAGTAAAAATCTCGGGTATTGGAAGAGTGGGCGGAATAACTTGCTAGTCAACTAACCCAAAAACTACTAATGCAATAAAAATAAAATAACAAGAAAATAAATTGAGAGACTTCTAATATGGAGACAAACGTGTTTACTTAGGTTTCTTTACTCCCTAGTTATCTTTTATTTATTGATAGGTTTGCTACAATTGCGTGGATGCCGGGTTTTATTCTTTTATTAACATTCGTGGGGGCGTGTACAATCTTCCCCAACTCTATAAGCTCTTATCTCCTCCTACAGCGACGCGTAAAGCGCCCATACCATAGGGATTATAAACAGTGGCTTATGCATTAAGTTTAACCAAATAGCCGTAGTACACATCCGACTCATGTTTCTTAAGACGTTCAAGCATGTTACCATTTGGAGTATTGCCAGTTTTCTTAAGCCTAACATCGATAAACATCCACCCACAACAATCAATAGCAAACCAACCAATAAATAATCAATAACTAGGTTTCATTAGACCTAAGCAAACACAAACAAACCTAGCCTAGCATGTTAAAGGAAAGAAAAGCATACGATATAATCAAACAACACATAGACATATTGAATGATTAAAGGATAACTTATCTTCAATTAATCATGGAAGAAAAGAGGGTTTGAAACCTCAAAATAGCTGCAAAAGTCGACTAGGGTTCATACCCTAAGTTCCTACCAAAAGTCATCTCTTAATGAATGACAAAATGAAAAATATTTATAGATTTTACAATCTGACGGCGTCACCCTTTGGGTCGTGACGCCGTCACCTCGCCGTGATTAGGGTTTCTTGATTGCCTAGATCTACTTCTGACGCCGTCTGGTGTAATATGGTTCTGGGGCGTCTCTCTTTGTCTTAAAGCGTGACGGCCTTGGTGAAATTACACGTGACGCCGTCACGTGTAAAAGCCTTGAAAACTTTCTGGCCCGTCTAGTGTAAAAGTATCCACCTCTTCTTCAATGAGTGACGGCGTCACCTTGTGTGACTTGACGCCATCAGGTACTGTTTCCAGCTTGGATTCTTGACTTTGTCGTTTTCTGCACTTTTATGCTCCAAAAACGTCCAAAATGCTTCCTTTTCCAAAATTCCTCTTCAAAGTACCTAAATTCACAAAAGAAACGATTTAAGGTAATATTTGATCATATATTCACGACTTAGGGCTTAAATGACCCCTTAAAATGGTGACACTTTTCGTCTCATCAGTCGCTTTCGCCGTAGTATGTTAGTAACGACACAACACCTTTAACCGTATGTGTGTTCACCCAATGTTGCCTTCAAGAGTTGTTCCGACCTTAGCTCTAGTGGTGGATTTTTGTGTAACTGCCAAGCCTATGATGGAATACATACGATGACTGTGCAATGAGTGATCACCCCAAAAATTGACACTTAGAATAGCGAGAGAGTGAGTGTTTGTTCCCCTTTTTGTGAGGTGTTCGGCTTTGAGAAATTCAAGCATAGGATTTTTTTAAATTCATGTTTCCCTAGTAATAATGGGGAATGTTGTAACACCCCCATTTTTCATAGATTGAAGCGGATTTAGAGTTGGGGTATTACTTCATGGAAACAAAGACAAGATAATAGAAAACGACTCGAAAAGAGACGTTTTTGAAAAAAGAGTTATCATTCATTTATTCATCAGAGTTTTTACGGTAAAAGATGTACTTTTACCAAAAGAGAGGTCCTCAAGATACGTTTTAAATGTAAAAGATGACTGATAACTATTCTGGACGTCCTCATGTCCAGTGCCTCTCCGTGCCAGGGTTCCTAAAGTGCTCATATACCTAGGATAACATGCTTAAAGAGTCAACACGAAGGTTGAGTGAGAGTCATAGGTTTTAGTGATAGTAGTGTGAATACAAGTTCCACAGAGTTCTGTAGAAACCCTATGTGTGGAAAAGTTTTTAGAGAGAGAAATGATATATTGCACTGAGCTCATGAACCACACGTTAACAGTCCGGGTCATGGGGTCTGCAGACCAACCATGAGGGGACGGGAAGGATAACTTGCCAAAGTTAATCCTTCAGAGAGGGTTCAAATATAGTACTTATTGGTGCCCAAGACACAGGCAGACCAACGGGAGTTGTCAAACTCCAATAGATCTATCTACTATATTCACGTTCACTTGGGTAAAATATCCCAAGCGATTAGATTCATGAATTTAGTTATGTAATGATGGCAGATAGTTTACTCGTGTAACAACCAAAGAAAAGACTTGTATTTGGTTTAAAGCATGTATCCCATTCACAGGGTTTGTAAAGCATTTAGAGTGAAAGTTAAAAAGATGTGAGGCTACGAAACTCACCTGGGTCTAAGGTAAGTAGGGTAGGGGTTTAGACAGCTTACTCACGTATCCTGGGGGTAGTGTAGGTGTGTGTGTTTGTCAAGTCTTATTCTAGGTTTTCTTAACTAATCATTCTTAAGATTTTTACATATAACATAACACCGTTCGGGCCATCGTAATCCAGAAGTATATGACTCCTTACATGAAGCTCCCTACTATTGTATTATGTTATCAACATAATACCATTCGGGCCATCATAATTCAGAAGTTAATACTCCTCACACGAAGCTCCCTACTATTGAGTTATGTTGTTATTAGGGTTTAGTTATAACATAACACCGTTCGGGCCATCATAACTCAGAAGTATATGCAATAATCGTTTGAGGAGCCAGGACACTTTAAATCGTAAACCCAGCAAACTCGTCAAAACGAAATATCCACATAATACTCCTCGCATGAAGCTCCCTAGTATTGTGTTATGCTTTTAACTTAAAATAGGTTTTTATACTTACATGAAAATAGTCCGTTTATACCCTTCAAGTTTGCATATTTACACTTTCTACCCTAAACTTATAAACTTATAACATTCAAGCATATAACTTCTTATCTTCTACACAATTAGTCCCTATACTTATATATTTTAGAGAAATGACAAAAATGGTCCTTAGACTTCACTAAATTTCAATATTTATCTATTATACCCTTAACTTTATAATATTTGCAAAACTAGTCCTTTTTAGTTTATAACTTATTTTAATTTCTATCCTAAGGTTTCAAAACTTTGCAAAAAGAGTCCTTGTACTTATAACTTTTAGGAAATGTCAAAAACAGTCCCTAGACTCTATAGTTTTAGAAATTTACAATACATACCCCTATGCATGAAAACTATTGCAAAACTAGTCCTAAATTCTAGTAAACTATATTTTTATAAAGCAACTAAGTTTCCTAGCTTATGTTTAGCTAATAAAAGTTCAAATAAGTCATCTAATTCAGATTATAGCATAATATAGGGCAATTTAGCATATAAACTCCTAATTTTCTATTTCTAGGGTTTCGAATAGAAAACTTCTAAAAGAAAAGGTTCAAGGCTACCCTAAGGGTTCTAAGGCATATCCTAACTATCCTAGGTCAGTACTAAAGCTAATAGGATCAAAGGTTAGGCTTACCTAGGTTGTGGGAGTCCTAATGTGCAAACTAGGGTTTTCTCGACTAGTAACTTAACTCGACAAGGACTAGGGCTATGCTATTTGACTTTAGGGACTTAGTACTACAGAAAGGTGTGTGGTAAAGAAGAGAGGGAGGTGTGGAATGAAATGGAGGGGAGAGGTGCTATTTATAGGGTACGTTTGGCTTAGGAACCAAGTAAAGGGGTGCTAGGTGTCACGGAGGGGGGGGGGTGACTCATGGCATCTAGGGGAGGTCGTGGAGGGTCTAAGGGATGACAAGGATGAGCAACAAGTAGCTAGGGGGCTGTAGGGGAGGACTTGTGGTTGTGGTTGTACCGTAGCCTAAGTAGCACATAAGTAGGTTATGCACCTACTTGTAAGCTACTTAGGGAGGTGATAGGGTGTGTGCTAGGTCTAAGGAGGGTGCTAGGGTGCTTGCTTGGGTGGTTTGAGGTGCTATTGTAGCTTGGTTTAGGTGTTAGGTTTAGTTTTAGCCTTAGGTTTACAAGAGACGTCCCAGAAGACTTTTGAAGGTGACGGCGTCAGGATTCAACCTGACGGCGTCAGATGATATAGAGTGACGACGTCAGAAAGAGGCTTGCACGAGAAGAAACCAAAGTGGAACCATCACAAGTTGAACAAGACAATCACAACTTGCACGCGGAGTAGCTGTTACTGTTTTGGCCATAAAATCTTCATACGAACTCGGATTTGGGTGATTCAAAAGCCCACGCGAAGAGGACG
>LBNU01011524.1:60348-71447 GCA_014162995.1 Artemisia annua | reverse complement strand
GAGATAAGAGCTCATAGAATTGGAGAGATATGTATGCCACTCCATGAGTTATTAGGAATACACCCGTCAATTAAAACAAGGTGTGACAATTCTATAGGTAGAATTGGATAGCTAGCAAGGAGTAACATATCATAGGTAGACATGCTTCACTTCCCTTGTAGAACTCTAGTTTACTTTCCTACACATTAGTTTAAGTAGTAGCTTTTGGGTTAGTTGATTAGCAACTAATTCCGCCCACTCCTTCAAACCCGAGATTTTTACTTGCTTTCCATAAAACAATAAAAATACAAAAATATTCATCCCTCATCTCTAGACCTGGTAGATAAATTTCAATCCTAACGAACACTATTCTTTGAGTTGAACGATCAATCCCCCGTACTTACCACTTCACTATACTACATCGGTCAGGTACACTGCCTGGTGGGGTTGTAAACCTCTTGAGATCCCTTGAGAGGTAAAACCTGTTGTAAGGTCGCAAAACCACGCATCATTATCGTTGGGTGCTGGCACAAAGTTATGCTTTGTTACTTGATCCAATAACCTTAAATTTATGTTAATGGCTTCCTTTAAATCTTGCGGTTTAGAGGCAGTAACATTCCCTTCGATACTCCGGGGAAAACCTCCGATGAAAACTTCTATTGTCTTTTCAACAGTCGGCACCATTATGGGACACAAAGTTGCCAACTCTTGAAATCTCCTAATCTAAGTTTGACATCGTTCCCCTTCACAGTCAAGTTATAAAACTCATCTTCCATTTTCTTAACTTCCGTTCGAGGGCAGTATTTCCTAATCATGAGTTTCTTAAATTCAGTCCATGTTAACTTGTATGCCTCCTCTATTCCTATTGGTTGGGCATGCGATTTCCACCAAGATAAGGCTTCCTCGGTAAGAGTACCCGTAGCAAATTTAACTCTACAATCCTCATTACAGTTACAACGGGAGAATACTGATTCACTCCTCTCAAACCAGTGAATCAATCCTATGGCCCCTTCTGTCCCCTTGAAATAGAAGGGCTGACAGCTCATAAATTCCTTGTAGTTACTCTTCTTCACTACAGGAATTTCGGGGTTTCTAGCCATGTTAGCATCCCTAGCTTCTAGTGCCGCAGTTACTCTGTCAGCAACTAGTTGCCGGATGGCTTCCTGAGTCATGGCGGGAGTAGCGGGAGTAGTGGCTCTCGTACGTGCCATTCTATAGACGTTCGCAAGATAAGATGGGATAAGAATAATGTCATATCCATTTACACATTTTTGCAAGTTCAAACTTATAGAAACTTGCGTATAGACGGAAGATATATGTTCTAACCTTTAGAACATTATCTTATACAGGATGGGTAGGGAATCCTAACACTAAAAGGGCGGATTTCCTAATAAGATTTATTATATTCCTCGGAAGTTTGTTTCCCTCCTAAAGGTCTCGGTATAATTCATAAGGAATAATCTAGTTTCCTAAAGATAGCCTTAAAATTTAAGGGTGGTTTTCTTGACCTAATTGGTGAAGAGGATTCTAAAAGAGTAGAAGGGCTAGACGGGATGGATGATTCTATAGCTAGAGGTTTGTCACTATTTTTAGGTAAAGTGCTAGGTTTATATAGCTTAAGGTAGGTTCGGGATATCCTAAAGGTGTAATATTCCTAGGGATTTCTAAATCCTTAAAGATATAGTGGGTGGAAAATCTTAATACGGGATAGGTCACTTATGAAACTAGGTCTAGGCAAACTATATCCTCAAAATGGCTTATATGGTGAAGACTTAACTGATTCTCATATCCCGCAACTAGACTAGGTATTAAGTCGGTAGTTTACTAATCTAATCCTTTGTTATTCCTAAGTTTCCTAGACTGTATCTAAAAGACTTCTTATGTCTAATCTATGACTAATTCTAACGTCCTCGATATTAAGTAAAATTCCTAACTTAGGCTAAATTCATCCTATTGTAATGTCTTTCTTACCTATCGGTATGGGTTTTTCTCTAGTTTGGTTTCTAGCCTATAAGAACCTCGAAGATTTCTAATCTTATTTTTTTATATTTCCTCAATGATTTATTAGAGATAGCCTATTCAAAATATTCTATGTTCATTCTTATGTTTACCTAAGGGCATCCTAGAATTATTTCTAACCTCAAGTATGGGAATCCTAGAGTGTGTAATACGGGTTTTCTAAGAGGGAAAACTACTTCGGGAACATAACAACCTTGACTATTAAAGTGGGGTATCGAGGAAGTAGGGATTAAAGTAGGTACGGTAGGAATATCACCACCATATGCTTGCATATAAACATTATATGCTTGCATATAGGGATCATTCGGGGAGGGTTCTAAACCTAAGTTAACTAAGACATCATGGGCTTATTCTTTCGGAGAATTAGAACCAGAGGATGAGTGAGTAGGGGTAGTCGGAGTATACTCATAACTATCCGATAAAGTATCGTCATCATCGGTATCCAACACGATGATAGGATTGTTAAACGTAACACCCCCATTTTTCACTGATCGCAGCGGATAAAGTGATTGGGGTATTACTTCATAGAATCACAGATACAGTAATAGAAAACGACTCGAAAAGAGACATTTTGAAAAATTAGTATAGATCTGTAGCCCGTTCTGGGTCTTTAACCGAAACTGGGACTAGGCATTTATCATTCATAATTATCAGAGTTTTAATTATAAAAGATATACTTTTATTTTGTTGAGGTCCCAAAAATCTAAGAGTTAGGTTGGTGGTGTTTGAATGATAACCATAAGAAGTCTTCCGAATTCAGGACCTCCTTCCGCCATAGGTCCATAGAAGTAATTAACCTAGAATACATGCTTAAAAATTCAACACTAGGAATTTTGTTTAGTTTTCCTTTCCCTTGTAACCTTCGTATACTTTGTATTGGAAATGTATCTCCGTTTCGCTTGTGTTCTGATTTGACTCCATAATGTTACACTTTAGCCCTTCTCGGGTTGGGGTGTTACAATTATGGTATCAGAGACAGGTTTGGATCGGCGGATGCAACATCCGTAGAGCTTAGGCTATGACCTGTGAGTTTTGGACCATTAGGCTTCCACTGTAGGAACCTTGGAAACCGCTTTGAGAACTTGCTTTAGGAACCCCCTATACGGACTTAAGTTTTGACCCGTATGGAATGGGTAGACTTTAAGAGATTTCTTATGTATCTTTGCTTCCGCATTACTCTGATTCGTGCCTTACGTATAGCTGTGCCTTATGGAATCATCCTTTTTGGAGTTAGAAATTTTTTCACCACCTAAGTTTTTCCCACTAGTAAGTTTGAAGGCATTTAAGATTGTATGGTAATGAATAACGCTATTTTGATTCTATCTTTGATCTCTGATCTGTTTATTAATCCGTTTTTATACCTCTTCGGGCATGGTGATGAGTATTTGATGCATGCTATGATCGTCTCTTGTTTTTGGTAATCATCTGTAAACTTTCCGAAGTTATTTGATTTTACTTTATCCATCTTTGTTTCCATGAGGAGTCTTGTGGTAATTAACCATGGGTATAAGAATGTTTCTTTCCTTTGGAACGATAAAATCTGTTATGTTAATATGCCTTTCTTTGGAAGGTCAACTTCGATTTGATTCTGATATGAGATTTGGTTGCTTAGGCATTCGAGATACTGACGATTGTTCTGTTATGCCTCACTTTTGATGTCTTGGACTATTTGAAAATCCTATACCATGATTTCCTATCATTGAACTTTTGCTATCATTATTGCTCTGGAGACTCGTACGTTACTTTCGCGATTATGAAGTTCTCTTGCACCTATTTTGTCCACCAAGAGATGAACATTTTCATGTGAATTATGTTTTGGCACCCTGAAAATTCGAATGTAATCCTTGTTGAACCACCAAGTTTTTCCCCACCGGAGGATGGAGCTATATAGAACCTGAAGAGGACAGACAACGGTAACTACCCTGAAGAGTTGGTGACTTTCCTCACAAGGCGGAAGAGTGGAAGAGCAGAACGCAGGAACCTGGTCAAGACGGTGAACCTGGAGCTGATGAAGAACATACAGCCTCACTTCCCTATTCATCTTGGTTGTACTAAGATGAATTAAGAGTGGAAGCAGACTGGATGATGAAGAGATCGAAGGCCGTACCAGAGATTCACATTGCTCAATCATATTCCAAGAAGAAACTGCTGAAGGCTTAAGGAACCAAAACTCAAGTTAGTGATTTCGTTTCGCTCCTAGATTGAAAGATGGACGAAGACTGACTACTCAGACATAAGAAGATTCTGAAGAAAATAATTCTTGAGAAGAACCTTGTGATGGAGGAATTGATGCCTTAGCAACATGTGTCTTTCTGATGATGATTGCTTGATTTTGTTACGTCTTTCCGAGCTTCGTTTGTTTTGTTCGACATCGTTTCGTTGTTGATCTTTGATTAGGTCTAACCCAAGAGTTAGATGGACTGTTAGGTGGATTAGTAGATCTGTTTCACTGATTGAGATAAAGTATGATCATCATGAGAGCATATTTATATGATGCTAGTATTATGACGTCTGGCCAACGTGATAATACTCACATCATATAACGTGCACTTGTTGTGTTCATAGGATGTCTTGAGAAGTACCTTAGTGGAGACTTAGATTTCTGTTTCGTTTGCGACGATCTGCGAATAGTGAGACCTTAGGATTCGTTTGATCTGCCTTATCGCCGTATGTTTTGATACGTTTGGATACGCGCCACGCGATTGTTTGACTTTTATGTTTTGATAAATCCTAAGTTCGGTTGTAGACCTTCCTGCCATTTAATGTTATCAGTCAACTTATCTTCTATCCATATGGATTTGATTCGTTACTGTGAAGAGCCTCACCTATGCCTTGCTATGTATACGCTCCTCACGTTCGATGATTTCATTTCATGATGACCTTATGAGTTTAGATATGAAGTTTTGGATTATGAGAATCAAGATCTGTCGGTTTACGAAAATACCTTTGGAAGGTTGTTTTGATGATGAAGCTGTTTGTAAATCTGAAGAGTTAAACCTCTATATGTCACCTTCATGATGCTATCATTCGATACATTCTCATCTGATCAGTTCATTTCCTTGTCCGCGGATGAAATATCCACCCAGTCCTATGTTTTTCATGTGAATATCTTTTGAGGGGATACGATTGTCATCTATTACATTCGGTATGAGACTATTTTGATGTGAATTTTGTGTGATGTGCCTTCTCTGGGGAAACCGAAACCATCTTCGAATCGTTAAGATCAAGTATTGAGAAACAAGATCATTCTATTGCTGAAATTCTTTAAGTCTGAATTTGTGCGAGTTTAACTACTCATTTTTCTGTTCGTAGTTTGGTGTACCTTCGTTTCGTTTCGCCACCTTACCTTTTGCATTTTCGAAGACGAAAATCTTCTTTTTAGAGGGGAAGAGTTGTAAAACCCAAATTTTTTTGAACATGTTAAATACCCAAAAATATCCCTCTAATTTTGAACTTATGAAAGACGAATTATTATTATAACCTAAGTATCAAAAAACTTTAATACGTGAACAATAAACGTTATATGTAAAATAACAACTCATGATAAGATAATTTGTGCACATCTTAGCTCATATCACACGGCTACATGTATACCCTTGACCGAAATTTTTAAGTAAAGTACACAATATGTAACGTATGAATTAAAGCCTTGTACCTTTAAAATTTGGAAACAAAATAAATCCTTTGACCTCCCCTTGGTACTCGGCTGAATTAACACCCCCATATCCCCATTCCATATTATTTAGCTAACCACTTTTACTCATTCAAATCTCTCTCATAAAACCATAACCGAATTCTTTTCACACACCAATAACACATATTAAAACCCTAAAGCACCAATCGGCTGTTGCCCCCTTTCCTTACTTCTTTCTAGTGCGATTCAAGGCTAACAAAAATGGAGTTTTGATCGTGGTTTATGAGCACTCATACGTGGGAAAAGCTGCTGCCACAAGAGAGGATTCTTGTTTTGTTGGTTCGGCTGGTATTTGTTGTGCTCGACGTGGGTGTGTGACTTGTATTCGATCTTGCTCTCGTCTTTTCTTTTGTGACACGCTACGAGGGTATGGTGTTCAAACCTTGTTCTTTTTTTTCCTCTCATTTGATTTCCTTTCATGCATAAATCTTCATGTCATGATGACTAAATGAATCGGCTAAATAAGATAAATGTTATACGAGTTATAATCTCACATAAAATAACGAATTTGGAACTCTAAATAATTGATCTATATGTTGGTACATTAACACATGATATATGAATGATTTAATTTTTTTTGTTCGTAACCTAAGAATCTGTTTTGATCATATACAATCGAGCCTCGTAACTTATATTAATCGGTCCCATATATATATGCATGAATCGAATAAAAGTTGTGATAACATATGGGTTAACGTACGGTTTTGATTCAAATAAGGTTATGATAGGTAATCATGTCTCTTAAAAACATGAAGGAGGTTTTGAATAAAATGACTAAATAAGTGTTTAAAACGATGTCGAGGGGTGTTTTCGTTTTCTCTTTGATCGAGTCATTCAGTCTACAAGAGTCCTTAAAAAAAACTACCATCTTAATATATATGATTACACGATTTATATGACACGTTAATATAAGAAACCCAAATAATGCATAAACAAATAATAAAGAGATCGATATTGTTTTCGGTAATATTATGAGTTACCTATGATAAAGAATGAAGTAAAGTTGACATGGTTTACTACAAAGTTTAGGAGCCTTGCATGGAATCTATGCATACTATATTACATCAATATTATGTTTACATGAAATATAAGAATGCTAATATAAATCATTATATATTTAAAAGTGTGTTAAACATACGTATCTAAAATCAATCAAGATTTAGTGTTTTGGATCGTGGCATGTAAATATAATCGCATGCATAATCTCCTTCTTGTTCGAATCATAAATAAGTAAATAAATGGAATGCAGTTTGTGTAACGACATGGTTGTTTCTGAAATGGTCCTAGTGTGCAATCTGTTTGGACTAATAATATATACGTGTGTGTGCATGCATTTGACGTAATTTTGTGTGATTATGTGCCAATATAATAGGCTGTAAATGGTGTCATGTTAAAGAGTTGTGAAACAGGTAAAAATGGAGGTTTGGGTCATGTGTTTATGCATGTGATAATAACATATTTTGGCCGTCGTGGTCTAGGATTAATGTCAAGAATACGTTAATAAATCATGAACGAACGGGGTCTAAAATTTATCATCTTAATATAAAATTATAGTGTAAACTTTAAAATAATTTTATTTGACATTTTTAATATTTAATCTTGATAATTTACATTTCGACCTTAAACTTACTAAATTGACATAATTAAACCCTAATCTATAACTTTGACCATTTTAAGCATTAAACCTATTTAAATGTTAAACATAATCATCAATGGTTAAACATACTAAATATAGAAACTTACTATTTAGAGGAACTTACTAAATATGAAAAGTTATTATTTGGGACAGCTGCTATAAATGGAAAGTTATTAAAAATGAAAAACCGAGTAAAATGATTAATCTGATTTAAAACAAGTTATTAATAATGAGACGGTCATGAATTCATGTAGATTCGCTGAAGAAGGAGTTGCTTCCCAGTCTTTATGTTTTCTGTTATGTTTGCACTTGCGGGCTAAGGTACAGATATTCCGTACTCTTTCAGTAAGAGTGCACATTTCCTCTCTCTTGACTTTGTCTCTGATTTGTTATCGTACTATGATTCCGTTTGATCTTCATTATAGATTCTTCGTATTTGGCCCTATGATTTATGTGCTTCACCGGTATTTGCGATCCTATTGTTAATTCGTTTGAACTCTATGACCCACTTGATAACCTTTTGTGACCTTAACTTTGAACCTTTGTGAGACTTTGGATACCCTTTGGGATATTATAACGGAAGGTGAAATTTTCTTTTCTTAATTATGATATGGGAACATTTAAAGGAGAAACTATTATATAACGCATTTTAATATGATTTAAGACCACTATCTAAGGGATTATATAAATTCATAAAGATAACTTTTGAAGAACATTTCATGAAAATCTTTATTAAAGATCATTTTATAAATGTCATCTTTTGGAAGATTGTTCTAAATGAGCTTTTGTTATAACCTTCTTAAATTAAATTGTACTACGAGCCTTTTGTTAAACAAGTAATGGGAATCTGCTAATTTGAACTTTTGGTTTTAAACTCTCATTATGACCCTTTGATTTATGAACTATGGGTACTTTGGAACTGGAATATGTGAAGCTTGTAGATTGGAAACTTTGACCTTGACTCTTTGACTTCTCCATTTTGACCCCATTAATTTCACTATTGTCCTTTGACATTGACGCTCTGTGATATCTGTAACCTTTTGATTTGAACCCTTGATTATGAACTTGGCATTTTGTATTTAAAACCTNTGCATCATATTAACTTATTCTCCTTTCAAACTTAGTTAGACAAACATACACACACTGACACACATCACCACACACCTCCAAATCGACCGACCAACCGGAGTACACTAGATCCGGCGGTGGTGGTAGCTCAGTTTAGATGTGTTTGGCCAACAGTGGTGGTTGTTTTGTCATAGGCAGCAGTTGGTTTAGGTGTGATGGGTTGGACGGAGGTGTTGGCGGTACAGTATGAGCTTGGTGGCCGGATCTTGAGTGATTTTGTTGACATTTTTGAAGTTATAATATATTTAGTTTTAACTTTCAAACATACATTAAGAGCTTTTATGTGATTTGTTGTAGTTTATTATTAAAAAAGGCAATGTTAGAGATGGTTGTACTTTAATGAGAGATCAATTTATGGTTAGTACCGATGTGGTTGAGATCGATATATGGTTCATAGTGGGTTGTAGTTTGTGTTGGTCGTAAGGTTTCGTGCTAGTTTGTGGTTCCTATCTCAAATCAATGTGTAGTTCTTATAAATGGGTGTTCCTGATTTGAAAGATTTTGAAGATTGTTCTAGAGGTGGGTGTTTGATTAAGTGGGTGTAGCTCAGATCAGTTTGTGGTTCTTATATGTGTGTTCGTTTAAAAAAAAAGGTTTAGTTTGACCAAAGATTTGTTATAACGAGATTTTCTAAAATATAACGGGTCAAAAGTGATTAATTCATGCCACGCCAAATACACCCCTATTGTAGGCCTACAATATAAAAATTAAAAGAGTTTTTGAATTTAATAGAGAAAATTAAAAGTTGAGTGCCCACAAAAGAAAAAGGTGGCAAGTTGAATGCATTTTCAGACCATTAACCCTATTAATAAGTTCATAAATGAGCAAAGTTCAACCATAAATCAAAATCCGAGTTTACAAGGTTCAAGCTCCAAACGTTATTTAATACTAGGTCCAAACAATCAAAGCTAAAGTAAATGAATATAAATTCTCCAAATGCATAGTTTAGGGTCCAACTAGCTCTCGTCACACATCCCCGTTAACCCTGATTACTTGTCGCGGAAGAAAACAAAATGCGGCTAAGCTAATTGCTTAGTGCAGGGATGTAGATAACAAATAGCAATAGCAACATGCGGGATTGTCTAACTAGTACCCTGAGGGCATTAGTTAAAGTACATTTATTAAACACAAACTTTCCTTTTATATTACAAATTGTATTTAATACATATTAATTAAACTTATAAATTTCCATAATTAAATCTGATTTGTAATTAAATAAACTCAAACTTTCATTTTATGATCACCTTAAACCTTGCCCTAAGGGCACCCGTTAGACAAACCCCAAGCGAAATATATAAAATTGAAGAGAGAAATATAAAAAGATCATAAAGAAAATTTCTCCATCATACCAACACCTGAGCACTAGAATAATCAAAGAAATATAAAGGTGAAGCAATAAAGGATTTGAGTTATTTATAACAAGTAACTTACATCATATCAAGTTCACCCCCACGTGCTAAAATCATATCGTATCACAAATCTTAATGATACATTTGTAGTGACACCAATGCATGTCAAATCGACGAAAGTTGTATATGGCACTACAGTACTCGAATGTATGATCATATTAGATCATAGTATATCTTATCATAACATAGCCTATGATGCATCCATACATCTCCCAAATCATAAAAGGCTCCACACATGAGCATACCATATCAAAAGGCTCCAGACATGAGCAAATCAAATCATACCGTATAAAATGATAAGGGGGAGACACTGTGAACTGATCACACCGTCACGGGTGGTGTCAAGCCACGGGCACCACAATGACAAGTCTGCGGCACTTCAAAGATAGATTATCGGTATTCCTAACTCATTTCTACATATCTAGGATGCTATGATACTACAATGAACATATAAACCAACGAAACACATAAACTATGTTCACCATACATATATTCTCACGAAAGCAATGATATGGCAAATGATTTATGAGTAAAAGAGTTTGTTCTTGTTTCGAATGTTCATCAATACTTCTCTCGCGAAATTGTTTATAGAAAAATGTCCGTCATTTCAAATGTTCATTAATACCCCGAGGCAAATTGTTCATTAATTATTCATCAGTTCGAATATCAATCGATATTCCCCTAACAAGTTGTTCAACAAAAACTTGTGTTCACAAATATAATAATGATTTGTTCTTTACTCTTTGATTATCAATATTCTTTTTTTAAAAAAATAAATAAACAAATTGTTCATAATAGACATTATTTATCAATAAAATAGTTGTTCATTATATTCATCAATAATAGTTTTAATAATAATAGAAAAAAAAAGTTGGTAATCAATAAAAAATGTATTTCATTAATAAAAAAAATTGTTCATCATGTTTGTTATTCAATAAAAAAAAAAAATTGTCCATCATAGAGTTGTTCATTAATAAAATAGTTAATCATCAATAAAAATAGTTATTAATCATAAGTTTTGCTTATTGATAAAAGAGTTGTTCACTTAAACGTTGTTTATCAATAAAATTCTAATTTTAATTATCTTTTATGAGAAAATTTGTATATTAATTTTAAATTTGATGAAAAAAATGATATATTAAAAATAGAAAAAGAATAGTAATGAAAGAAATAGCTTGAGTGAAAGAAAAAGAAAAGAAATAGCTTGAGTGAAAGAAAAAAAAAATGATATACC
>LBNU01011524.1:13653-52485 GCA_014162995.1 Artemisia annua | reverse complement strand
GCTGAGGTTCACAATCAGACAACAAAAGAGAGATGTGAAGTACATCTCCAACCCACACTACCAGAAGACTGTGATTTGGTTGGTGTGTATGAAGATGATGCAGTTGAATAGGCCTTGAAACTAGGAGGCATTACACTTGCGATGTAGAACCAACAAAGGCTGAGTTAAGGTTTTGGTAGTAATTGAGCAATAGGCTTTTGACATCTGGTTCAAGAGTTTTGAGCCTTGTTGTATACCCCCAGTCTCAAAGCTCATCATATCAATCCACCCTTGGCTTTGAGTGCAAATACTTACTTGAAGCCATGATGGGAGCAAGGATCATCAAGATTTAGCATGTGCAATCTTCATTGTCTGGCCTTGGCCTTCAGCTGATTCAATTGACTCAGAATCTTGTAGCAATTTGTTCATACCCTTGTGTTATACCTTCTTCCTCCCTGTGATCTGAAACTCTTGAAGACTGCTGCTTCAGCATTTGACTTCCTCATCCTTCTGTCGATACCATTCCACCAAATCTTAGCTTAATCGCATCCATAGATCCTTGCAGCAGACATGAAGTGAAAGTCACCCAAGTGGTCTGGAGGTATGGCTGAAGAAGTATAGTCGAATTATGTTTTCCCTCTGAATGATCCCGAAACCTCTTCAGCAGATGTGGGATCAAGATACGTATATTCTACCATCTGCATCAGTTCCAGTCCTCTTTGGACTATACCTTTAAGTACTACCTTCCAAAGGATTATGGTCTATGTTGGTAATCCAGTTCTGCATCTGCATGCCCAGAGTTCATACTCTTCTTTTTCTTAGGTAAGGGAATTTTGCAATGCTGTTTGAGAGAGTGAGGTGATGTAGGGATGTTGTGTTTTGATTGTGTGTTGTGTCTGACTCAGCATCAGATCCAGACATTATGTAAAGTTGTGTTGTTGAGGAGTGGTTTAAAGAATTGATTTTCTTAGTATCAAAGAGACTCTCACCGAGGCTCTGATACCACTTTGTTTAAACTATATAGACCTTGATAGATCTTGTAGCTCTCGTTGATCGTTAGCAGTGTCTATGTAATCACAAAACACTCTAATAGAGAATCTCCAAAGCTTGTACTCTAATGCGGGAAACAAATACAAGCATAAATAATTAATACTAAGAACACTTAATCCTCTATGGATTATATATTAAGAACTTGTAAACTTGTTCGTTACATCAAACATAAACTTGTGTTCCTTTTCATGAGAAGGAACTCTAACCTAAACAGTTTCTCAAGAAACGTATAATCTATAAACTTTAAATGATATGCATTATCTTTTCCTAATATAACTCATGCATATCCTAACTACATTACATAATACACGGTTTAACTAATCCGCAGAAACTAAATATGCTGAAACTATGTCTTCAGCAGTATCACATCTTCAGCAGAATCTGTCCTTCAGCAGATTCCTTCAGCAGTAACCATCAGTAGAATTCTCACTTAGCAGAATTCCCAACAGAGTTTTACCATCACTTGATTCCCCGACCTCGAACTCGACGTGTCTCCTTTTCTCGTCCGCCCATTTCTTCATCTTCTTAGCCGCTTTGTCTAATGATGCTCGGGCCAAGTCCGCTTGCTCGTGCCATTCCCTCATTGTCTTGTAAGCGGCCGGGCTACTCCCCTCGTATGAGGAGGCTAAGGCATTGGGAGTCAATGGTTGGCGCCCCGTGACCAACTCAAAATGACTCTTCCCCGTGGCTTCACTCTGTTGCATGTTGTAAAAGAATTGAGCAACATCAAGGAGTTTAGCCCAATCATGTTGGTTGGCACTTACGTAGTGCCGAAGATAGAGCTCCAATAGTGCGTTTACCCTCTCCGTTTGCCCGTCCGTTTGGGGATGGAAACTCGTAGAGAAGTTCAAATCCGTCCCCATGATCTTGAACAACTCCATCCAAAAGCGCCTCGTGAATCTCGGATCTCGATCACTAACAATCACATGTGGCACTCCCCAATACTTCACCACATTCTTGAAGAAGAGCTTAGCCGTATCGTCCGCGGTAACATCGGGTAGTGCGGCAATGAAAGTTTCATACTGAGAATCGATCGACCACCACTATGATACTCCCACTCCCTTCCGACTTCGGCAAGCATGTGATAAAGTCCATGGAAACGCTTTCCTATGGTCCCTTGGGCGTCGGTAAAGGTTCCAATAAGCCTCCGGACTTCTTTTGCTCTATCTTGTCTTGTTGGCATATAAGGCACGTCCGCACGAATGTCTCTACATCGTCCTCCATCTTTGGCCAATAATAAGTGCCTTCGACCAATGCCAACGTCCTCTTGATCCTAACTAAGATCTGGTCTTGTGTGTAGTAAGTACCTGAGACTTCCAATTAAGCTTCTGTAGTAAGTTGCGTCAACTAAGTTACCATCTTCCGCCTTGACCAACTTAGTACCGGGATCCATTGGTATCTTCGTATCATTACTGTCCATCATACTTGTTTCCTTCAAGATCTTGTTAATATAACATGTTTGCTTGATTGTAATCTCTCCTCCTGTCTGTGTAACTTCTATCCCAAGGTAATAAGCTAACAATCCTAAGTCGCTCATTTCAAACTTTTCTTCCATCTGTGTTGAAACTATACAGACCTTGATAGATCTTGTAGCTCTCGTTGATCGTTAGCAGTGTCTATGTAATCACAAACACTCTAATAGAGAATCTCCAAAGCTTGTACTCTAATGCGGAAAACAAATACAAGCATAAACAATTAATACTAAGAACACTTAATCCTCTATGGATTATATATTAAGAACTTATAAACTTATTCGTTTTATCAAACATAAACATGTGTTCCTTTTATAGAGAAGGAACTCTAACCTAAACCGTTTCTCAAGAAACGTATAATCTATAAACTTTAAATAATATGCATTATCTTTTCCTAATATAATTCATGCATATCCTAACTACATTACATAATACGCGGTTTAACTATATCCGCAGAAACTAAATATGCTGAAACTATGTCTTCAACAGTATCACATCTTCAGCAGAATCTGTTTCTTCAGCAGATTCCTTCAGCAGTAACCATCAGTAGAATTCTCACTTAGCAGAATTCCCAACAATCTGGGATTTGAATAATTCTAATTCCTTCTTTGGAGTGCCCGTGATTATTAAATCATCTACATAAACTCCAACTATAATCGTAGAATTCTTGTTTCTTTTCGTAAAAACTGCTTGTTCGAGATTACATTTCTTAAAATCTAACGACTTTAAAGTTTGATCAAGCTTCACATTCCAAGCTCTCGGTGCTTGTCTTAATCCATATAAAGCTTTAATAAGCTTATATACTTTCCCTGAATTTCCTGGCTGTACAAACCCTTCAAGTTGTGTAACGTAGACTTCTTCCTTTAAATCTCCATGTAAAAATGCTGATTTTACATCCAAGTGATGAACTTGCCAACCATGGTATGCTGCTAATGCTAATATCAACCGTACTGTCTCTATCCTAGAAACTAGGGCAAATACTTCATCGAAGTCTATTCCTTGTTCTTGTACATATCCTTTTGCTACTAAGCGTGCCTTATATCTTATGATCTTTCCTTGTGCATCTCTCTTGGTTTTAAAAACCCACTTGAGTCCAATTGCCTTTTGATTTTCTGGCAATGTAGTAAGAATCGTGTTATTCTTATTGATTGAATCTAGTTCAATTTCCAAGGCCTCAATCCATTTCTTATCTGCTGATGCTTCCTTATAATTACGATGTTCTTCTTCTGTGAAAAATAAACTAGGTGCTTCAACTTGTTGTGTAGTTTCGTAAATTTCTGCTAAACCTTTTAAGCCTCGTACTGGTCTATGACCATATCTCTGATCTGAGCTCTCTAACGAACTAATAGTAGCCTCCTCATCCTCTTCTGAGTTAGGGTAGTAGGTGTATGTTGGTGGTGTGATTGGTGTAACTTGATATGGTATTGGATCCGGTTCTTGATACGTGTTATCAATGTTATCATTGATATCTGTGTTGACTGGTGTAGGATTTTCGTTGTCAACTCCTTCTACCACAAAACTAGCCCAAAATGTGTCTTGTGTACTCGTATCTTCTTCATCTTTGTTCCAATCCCACGGTTTTGTTTCCATAAACTTAACATCCCTACTAACATGTTTCTTCTTTGCTATCGGATCATATAACCTACATGCTTTTGATCCTTCCTCTACTCCTAAGTAGATCATTGGTATGCTTCTGTCATCCAGCTTCTTTAAGTGAGGTATCGTAATCTTTGCATAAGCTGTGCATCCGAATATCCTTAGGTTTTCCAGATTTGGTTTTGTATCGTAGAGTGCCTCATATGGAGTTTTATCTATTAGGGCTCTTGTAGGTACCCTATTGAGTATGTAAATGGCATGTTTCACTGCTTCCGCCCAAAAAGTTAAGGGTAACTTCATGGCTTTCATCATACTCCTCGTAGTTGATAACACTGTCCTATTCCTTCTCTCCACTACTCCATTCTGCTGTGGTGAGTACGGTGCTGTCAACTGTCGTGCTATTCCATTATCTTTACAGTACTTGGTGAATTCATTTGATGTAAATTCACCTCCTCTATCTGTTCTTAGCATCCTCACTTTCATTCTCATTTCCATTTCTATCTTTTGCTTAAATTCTTTGAATGTACTAAATGCTTGGTCTTTCGAAGTCAGAAAGTAAGCCCACATAAAACGTGTACAATCATCTACTAACAAGAATATGAGTTTCTTGCCTGAGTGTGTTGCTGGACTAATAGGACCATAGAGGTCTCCATATACTAAGTCCAACGGGTTCTTTGATCTGAATTTAGCTTGGTTTGGAAATGGTGTTCTACTGTGCTTTCCTAATAAACATGCATCACAAATTTGTCTGGCATGGTTTATTCTTGGTATTCCTTCCACTAGACCCTTCCTAGTCATCTTGTTGATATCTTCAAAGTTAAGATGACCTAATCTAGCATGCCATAACCATGCTTGGTTATCTACGTTTGCTAAGAGACATATAGGCGTGTCTATCTGGAGTCTAATCCTGTAAAGTCTATTCTTAGATCTTTCTACTTTCATCAACAATTTCCCGCTCTTATCATACAAAGTCAATTTATTTCCATCCATTATGAATTTACAACCTATTTCTGTAAGTTGTCCTAGGCTTAGTATGTTGCTCTTAAGGTTTGGTATATAGTATACATCCGATATTACCTTTTGTTCCTGGTTTCTACAACCTAACAATATAGAGCCTTTTCCCTCTGTACATATGATCCATCTCCAAAACGTACTCGTCCTGTTATGCTTTCATCTATATCCTTAAAATGACTCTTAGTTCCCGTCATATGGTTACTTGCACCATTATCTAAATACCATATGCTTTCATCCTTTGAGGCATATTTCCCTGGTTGAATTTGGCCTTCATTCAACAACACTTCCTCGTGTTCAGTTTCGTGCATAATCATTAACAGTGATGGTTCATCATCTTCTAAGATAAGGTTCGATTGTTCCTGAGCTGTTGATGTTCTCTACATTTACTCATAAAATGTCCAAGTTTGTTACACTTGAAACATCTTAAATTACTCAAATCCTTATTATTTGAATTTCTATTTGGGTTTCCCTTATGATTTGAGTTTCCTTCTTGTGAGTTATTTCTGTTTTTATTATTCCGCCAGTTTCCTCGTGAATAGTTTGATCTACCTCCGCGTTTACTAAATCGATTTCCTCTTCCTGAGTGTTCACCGTGTGCGAATAGTAAGTTCTCCTGGCTTTCAACTTGACCTCCCTTCCGGAGTTTTATCCTTTCCTCAAACGCCTTGAATTTTCCAGTGATCTCATCTAGGGTAATGTCGTCTAGATCACTAGTTTGTTCTATGGATGCTACTATTTGAATGAATCTATCGGGTGTGGAGTCTAATAGTTTTCTAACTATAAGGGATTCATCTAATGTTTTCACTAGTTCCTTTGCTTTCGTGACATAGCCGTTTAACTTGTCTGCAAATGCATCCACCGTCTCATCTTCCTTCATCTGAAGTGAGTTAAATCCAATCATCAATGATTGTAACCGTGCTTGCTGCACTCTTTCTTCTCCAACGTGTCTTTTCTTTAAAGAATTCCATAGTTCCTTAGCCGTCTTACAACTTGCTACTTGTAAAATTACATCCTCGGTGAACGCTTGATATAACAAGGCCATTGTTGCCTTGTTTTTCTTATCATCTACTTCTGTGTTTTCCTTAGGATTTATTGCTTCCCACAAACCATGTGCTTCTAGTATAACCTTTATTTGTATAGCCCATACCGTGTAATTTGTGTTTTTCAACTTAGGGCATTGATATTGTGCAATAGGTGTTAAGGGTTTCACTATATTTGATGTGTTGTTGTTGTTAGACGTTTCCTCGGTAGTCATCTTATAGGTGTTAATTATCTTCACCTTTTAGTGCGTAAGGAATTTATTCTTCCTAGTATGGTATCTTTCTATTGTAGGAATATATATTTAGTTTCCGGGAATCCTAGTAATACGGGATCAATAATAGTTTTCGGGATTTCCTAATAGTACAAACTAATATATCTATACTATTCTAAATATAATTGAAATCCAGAAAAGTTGTATCTTGTAACCTCGTTAATTTTGTGAATACGAGATGTATCCCTTGCCTAGTTAGTAAAAGTTGTTCACCAACGTTTATTGATATTCCCACTTCGTTCCTTCTAGTTTCTCCTTGCCTCGTTGCCTTCCTTTTCTTCCAATTCGACTCCTAACTTCAACAATCCTTTCGGATTTGTTTCCTTGTTTCCTGGTTTTGCTTCGAACCAAATAACAACACCAAGTTTTTATTGTTGTCGAATTGTTGTTTACCCAACGAGACTAAACAATTTCCACAGCCTCTTTCTTTTGATGTTTTCGGATTCTCCTTGAATCTTCAACCAAGTCTCGGCCCCCTTTTTTTGTTCTTGTTTTGTTGTCGAATTGTTGTTTGTATTCGGCAATTATCAAAACAAAAAATCCTCCTAGTACCACACTACACGTTGCCTTTTTCTTGTGTGTTGTCCTTGATCTCGGTCTCTTTGAAATCACTAAGTTTCCTACACAGAATCTTTGTTACCACGCCTTGGTAACCCACGCCAAAATCAAAAACAGTCCTTTGTTTGATTTCATTCCACCAAAAACAATAACAGTCCGTCGTTTTGTTTTCTTTCGTTGTTGTTGTTTTTGTGTCACACCGACAATTTTCTCCACACTAAACTTTGAGTACTCTTCCTTTCGTTCTAAGTATACGAATTTTCACAACAATGTTCCTTGCTTTGTGTATTTGTTTCAAACCGGTTCTTCCACAAAGTCTCCACTTCTTCCTCGACACCAATAACGTTTGATGTTGTATGCTTGCAACTTCTAACGTAAAATAGATCGTGCACTATCTCTTCTACGCTTGTCCTTATTCAAACTTGTTTGTTTTTCTTTGGAAGATAAAGAAAAACAGAAATATGTTCCTCGCTAAAAGGAGAACGTGATGTTCTTCTTCTTTTCTGCGTCTTTGTTCTTGGCTTCTCGTTGTTGTTTTTGTTTATGCAGAAACAGAATTTGTTTCGTGTATAAATCCTTGCTCTTGATGCCAATTTTTGTCCCAAACTTCTCGATATATTATAAGTATTGAATAAGTAAAATTGTCTTATATTATCTAACCATTGAAATCGATGTATGTATACATATTTATAGGTTGTGAATCGGTACCATTTGAACCGATGCACCCTTTTCTTTTTTCCAACCGAATTAACTAACATCTATAACTAACTTTCGGTTATCAAGTTTCTATATAACATGTTTGGTCCTTCATGTTTAAACTAATACATAATAAGCATAAGATAAAGATTATCGGGTCACAGATTGGTCCAGTTTTAGTGGTGGATTGGCTGCAATATTTTTACTGATATATGGCTGCTGCAAGTGTGAAGACAGTTTTCATTTTGGACAGTATCTGCAGTGATCTAACTTGGGAGTACAGCATAGGATTTTAAATGTGTAGTTTGGGGTTAATGGGCATTTTTCCTGACTTCAAATTGCATTTTTCTGTCCTTGTTCTTCATTGTTGGTCAATTGTTTATTGTGGGCCTGGTCCATTGTTTGTGCTAATTGGTGTGCTTAGTGATGTCAGTATAGGCGCATGATTTTTTGTTTGGATCATGCTTATGTCTTTTGGTCTTTATAGTTTTTGTTGGGAGGCCTTATGGCTGTGAGTTGTTTCTTTTGTATTCTTCCATCTTGGAGCTCATCCTTTTTAATTGACTTGTTAAGAAGGTGAGTTGCCATTTCTTTTGTATCTTGTTTGGTTTGGTTCTTTTAATATATATTGCCTTTCTAAAAAAAAAAAAAAAAAAAAAAAAAAAAAAAAAAAAAAAAAACTGCTAGCTACATTTCCTTAAAAATAAAACCAAACTAAGTCCCATGAAGATGGCACATCTTTCAGCACGCTCTAGACAGGACAAAGCAAGTTCTACATATAAGGCATCATTCTCAGACTATAACCATATAAGGCACGCCACATTAATATTATAACGTACTAAATAATGATTAAGATCATCCATTTTTCTACCACTTGTTGAACTAAACAACATTCCTGATGATGCTACAATAGAAACTCAGATAGCACTCACAAAGTCACAATGACTCGCTCATTTCCTTCTCTAAGTGAAACACTAGCCGAGTTTATTCGTGACTCAAAAAGACCTCAACTTTAATTGTTGACGTATTTGGAACTCCTAGTTTTGATATTGCCACAGAATATAAAATATTCCTGGTTAAGTGGTTATATATTCTGTACATCGATCTTCTGCTATGTCTTTAGTTAGTGTCTTCCAAACACCCATATTAGACAAGATGTTTTCTTGTGAGTTCAGGGATTTACCTGAACCGGTAAGGTTTCCCGGATGTGTCCCATTTCAAAGAGTAGATTATACCTGAACCGCTTCAAGATAAGAAGAATGAGACATACAAAAAAGTAGTTTGGATATCCGAAATGTTTAGCATGTTCAAGGGCGTATTAGTTAATAGGTTTTTTTTGCGTTGGAACCGGGTGCTTTTTGGGCTTTAGAAGAAGGTGAGTGGTGTAAACCAGAAATTTACTAGGTTGGACCATTGATATTGTCCAATTCAGAGAACCGGGCCAATGACAAGTTTGAATGTTTGAAGTGGTTGGATAAGCATCCGGCTGGATCCATTTTGTTTGTATCATTAGGAACCGGCGTAGCATTATCTCAAAAGCAACTCAATGAATTGGCAATTAGGTTGGAACAAAGTGGTCAAAGATATCTCTCAGTTATTAAAAGTCCGCATGCAAAGCCAAACGCAAGTTTTTTCAGCGCACAAACCCATCTTGGCCCGTTTGAGGTTTTACCCAACGGGGTCAAGGACCGGGGTCTGGTTGTGTCATCTTGGGCTCCTCAGGTTGAGATACTGAGAGGGTTCCTGACACATTGTGGGTGGAACTCAATATTAGAGTGTGGTGAATGGAGTGCCTATGATTGGGTGGCCACTTTTTGCTGAGAAAAAATGAATGCTGTTTTCTTGATGGATGGTTTGGGTGTTGCTTGTAGGGTGAAAGTGGACGAAAACGGAGTGGTGGGAAGAAATGAAATCGTCAAGAGTGTTAGAAGTTTGATCAATGGAGAAGATGGACATAATATGAGGAGGAAAATGAGTGAGCTTAAAGACCTTGGGTCCTTGGTACAACGGCTATGAGTCAAGATGGTTCATCAACTAGGTCACTTGTTAGTGTTCCTCAAGAATGGGACTAAGCTGTTATATAGAGATCTATGATGCATAAAAGCATATAATATTGAATTGCATGACCGTATGTCGATACGAATTACATAAGTTACTTCAAAAAATGGACACACTCGATCATATATGTCACTCAACTTTCCATCGTACATTTGTTAAAACATTCTTATCATCAACAAATTTTTCTCCTAAACATACTATCAAACATTTCTGCAAAAAAAAAAAAAAAAAAAAAAAAAAAAAAAAAAAAAAAAAAAAAAAAAAAAAAAAAAAAAAAAAAAAAAAAAAAAAAAAAAAAAAAAAAAAAAAAAAAAAAAAAAAAAAAAAAAAAAAAAAAAAAAAAAAAAAAAAAAAAAAAAAACAAACTAATGTCTTAGGTAACTCTTCTTACCTAGTAATGAAATAACTAACACAGTTTCTGTATGAGATAAGGGTTTCAAGGCAACTATTCCATATAGTCGCCAACTTATATACTCCTGTATTAAGAATAATACAACATGCATCCGTATTTGTACGTTGATATCAAGTCAAGATTTTTTTCAATCAACCACGTCATCACTGAAGAGTTTAAACTTACTAGCATCAAGAACCAACTTTCTTATAGAAGAGAAGGAACCTAACAAGCCAACGCCCGTAAAAACCACCATGATGATGTTGTTGATCCAGTAGATGAGTGACGATCTGGAAGGTTTGTAAGTTATGTTGTATAGAAGCATTGGAAGGATGAAATCCAATGGAATGAATCCAAGGGCTCCAACAACGCCATTAATATCTCCAAAAAAAGGAAGCATCGCCGCAAAAAACCCACAAAATATCATGTAGAGTGATCGGAGGATTATTCTTGGGATCAGGTTTCGTTTTGAGAACATCCCTTGATTCACATCTGCAGATTTTGTTTCCATGATCTCATAGGCTACTTGAGAATAAACCTGTCCCACATTGAATTCTTAAAAGTAAGATTATATAAAAAAAATGATAGCTACGGGTGTTCGGAACCGCGTTTACTAACTGATTAATGTGATTTGAAGTTGTGTTGATCAGTTTTAAATATATGGATAAACAAATCTTTCTACTGATTATCTGACTATGCGGGACTCAGCTAATCAATTTCAGATGAGTTGTAACAGAACCGAATAGTATCTGAAAGATAAGTAAAATTCCTATTTACATCTTCTGAACCTTACCAACAGTTTCTCTCACATATCATAAGAGTTTATTCTTTTTAGGGTGAAGTGATGATCATAGGGAGGATTAACTTTTAGATTTACATAGAGGTGGAAGGCAAACGGGCAACAAGCTGCGCCGCTAGCCCTTTTTGGAATGTGTTTATGTTTTTTTTGATGTAGTAATAACTAGTTAGATGTTTGAGTGTTTGACCAATTAACTAAAAAATAAGACAGCTTTATGAAGATAAAAAACGAGCCACCTTACAAAAATGGGAGTAGAAGTCCCTCAAATGAGGTTAAAAGGCGTAAGATAATTCTATCTTATATAACCCTTGGATTATTAGTTTTGACGCTGCTTATATGTAAATATTATAAAGATTGATTATATGACGCCCGTATAATCAAAAACAAAATATGTTTCGACTGAATCAGATCATTAGTTCGAAAAATGCATATACATACACAGCCTTAATTGGTTGAAAAGGGAAGTGATCATACCAGGCCAATGGCAAAGAGTTGAAGGAGAACAAAAATAACACCAAGTCCCAGAAGCCAAGTTGGAGCTAGAGCAGGCCCTTCATCTGGCAAGAGACTTTTAAGAATGTTTGAGCTAGCTGTGTTACCAAACACCCAGTACCCAGAAACCGCAGCCGAGTAAAAGGTAACAAAAATTACAGAGTAACACATAATAAGCCCTTTAAACATCTTCCCAGTTACTGGTGGAGCTAAAGTTGCCTGTACATCAACAAACAAGCGATGTTACATATAGTGATGAGATCACAAATTAATTAACTAAGATACATAAATATATCAATTTGCTTACTTGTATCTCAGGAACAATACCATTTCCAAATATGGCAGCAATTATAGAGATAGAAGTGAAAGCACTCATAACCATTGAAAATTTTGAAGATTCTAATGAATAGTCTCTTGGAGGTGCATTTTTTGATAGCCCTGCAAAAAGAATCATGTCAGTTACACGTTTTACTGGACCAATGTAAGGTTTCAATTTCGACTGATTGCCTATAAATGGGATGATCAGTTTATGCTTCATATTTAAGGGTCAAGCAGGTAAAGTCAGCAATATTAGCATAAAACAAAGTGGGTCAAACGGGTCAAAAGTCCACACAAATGTATTTTTATGCTTAAAACCTCCTAAATCATTTTACTAGACTTATTGAATTAACGAATATAAAAATCTTATGACACACAGATAAGTTATAGAAACTTAACAAAATTTATAGCATAAGTGTTTGTGGTTAACCCAGCCTAACCCATTACAACAAGTATTATATATTACCCATTTTGACCTATCACCCAACCAGCTTGATCCACCCATTCTGGCACCTTCAGACCCAAGTAAAAATTGTACCTGCATTGAGACAAGCGCCAACGACAATGAAAGTGTAGGCTAAACTCAAGAAAAGTGAAGCCAAATTGACATGTCTAAGAGAATGAAAAGTTGGCAACTGAGACAGAACCATCATGACCACTGTCACCATTGCTATGAATTCCCATAGATGAAGGGGCCCATCAGGTGAAACACTGGAATACATTATCTGAACAGAAAAAGATATGTTAACAAGCCAATTAAAAGTGCTTTTGAGTAATATAACTGTTACGTGTTGAAGTGCATCATACCTGAAGGCATTCCCCTGCAAGCAATATTGCTCCTATGCTTATGCCAGTGTTAATCGCCGTTTGAATAAAAATTACAAAATAGAACATCCAACCAGACCCTACAAAAAACAACACACAAATGCCGACTGTCATCAAAAAATCCCTTGGCCCTAAAATAAACACAAAAGATATATTTTCTGAATCCTAATTGTCTCAGATTACATACAACATTTCCCTTCAAGATAAGGCTACTATCAGTTTCAAATTCGACTGTAGGCAACTATAAAGAAACTGCTGTTAACGTTGATGTGATCCCAATGATTTTGACAATTGTCCCTTATGGAGACACATTTAGATATTTGACTGATGGTCTAATAGTCATAAAACCATACATAAGGTCACGATTTGCACAATATTTTGAAAAACGGATTAAGGTGTTCTGATTCTTTTGAAATTAACTATAAGCAGTTAATCTGGCTTTTGGTAGAACCCAGCCACTGCCCACTGGAACTGCTGAAAGACAATTGTTTCGGAAAATAACATATTCAGACCATCAGCAAAAGAGGTTGATTTCTAAGAGTAGCACAATACAACTAAAGCATGCAATGTATCTTGGTGCATGTCCGCTTTGTACAATGGTTTAACATAGAGGTGGCAAGTGGCCAAAGGCCAGGAAACGAGTCAAAACGTATAAGTTTTGGAATGTCAAATCGGGTCAACTGATTTGGTCAGACTGACCCGAAACAATTTTTACCAAAACTTTAAATTTTTTTTTGTAGTGTGACATAAGACTATAATTGTTAAAGTGGAGCATTGGTTTTCCTCATAGCATCACTACTCTATTCTGTTAAAAGAGTCAAAAATTAAAAAGGAACGACCTTTAAGGTGTGTGATGATTAAGCACTACCTATCTTATCAAGATCATGATGTCCAACAAAGTTGACAACTTGGCACCAATAAATAAATTAGTGTTATCCCTCGGTACATACATAAAAGTCCCATTCACACGCACACAGAAATCATAGAAAAACATACCCAAGACATCAGATGCAAGTTCCCGGAAACGAATATGTCGTCGACCCTCATTCTCACAGTGCTCAAGAACAAGCGACATGAGATAATAAGAGTAAAATGTGACCACCCCCATAACCGTCAGGCAAAAGAATCCAAGGCCCCATCCCAGTCCTCTAAACGCATACGGCAAAGTCAGTATAGTAGGTCCCACTATTGCGGTAGTCAGGTGAAAACCTGCATGATACCACTCACCTACAATACAACAAACAAACAAAAAATTCAAAGCATGAGATTTACGACCCAGGTTGTAAATTATGATTAAAATAACTGAAGTCAACAAAAAATAAAAACTGTTTTCACCTTTTGATTCAAGCACGAAAGCTGCACCGGCATCACCCTGGCGGACGTTTTTGTTTTCGGGTGGTGGAGGAGCCTCTGTCATGAAGAATAATCAACAAGTAGCAAACACATACATGCACAAAAGTATCATTTGAATGAATAAAGTTGTGCAGTTATTATTTAGTTATACAATAATAATGTTCATGTTGATGCTCATTGCTCAAATTAGTATACACAATGTTGTGTGTGGTATGAAAAGACAGCTAGAGAAAAAGACGTATATGCTTTAAACATAAACAAATAAGCCTTGAAGGCTCCGGTACAAAGCAAGATGGCAATATAATAAACGTGGTATATCAACAAACTCATATAATATTTATAGATCTGAATATTTATTATCATATATTCCATCATGAAAACAGATCCAACTTTATTTTCTTTAATAAGTCAAACATTACTTTATGATAAATACCATGCCACATTAATATTATACAGTAACATACTAAATAATACTTAAGATTATACTTGCAATAACACAATATGTCACGAAATGAAACATTAAATGAAAAGTGTAGCATACAAGCTACAACAACTAGGAAGGTTTCTTTCATTTTCAGCATGCTATGTCACATCAGCAAGATGGCAATTGGCGAACGCAACTGTTGAATTAGTACTTAGGGCCCGTTTGGTTTGTGGATGAGTTTAGATTAGGATTTGGATTTGAATGTAAAGTTGTAGATTAGGATTTGGATTTGGATTTAATGTAGGAGAGAGAAAATAATATTTAATAGTATTAGTTATTTACTTATTTTATATAATGTTTTTGTTATAAAAAATATTATTATTAAAAATAAATATATAGATAAAAGAGAGTAGAGTTGTAAGTGGGGCCCACAAAAAACATAAATATTTATCAAACCCCACTCCTCCCCCTACTTTTGAAAAGTGTGGGACCATTGGGGTTGAGTCCCAATTTTAAACCCTATAAACACAATCAAACATTTGATTTGCATTTATTAAATCCAAAACCCAAGCAAATCCCATATACCAAACGGGCCCTAAATTAAATTCTATTGATTTGTAGGATTTAATAACTACTCAACTAGAATTACAACTGTTTTATACCATACAATTATTACACCTTTTAGGTGCTGTTTGTTATGCACCCATAGAATAAAAGAAATGAAATCATTGTCAAAGCCAACTGTTTGGTTAATAAAATTGACGGAATCAAGAATTGAATGATTTCTGGATACCCACTGACACATTCCATGGCACTTGGGTGGGTATTAACTTTTTTAATCTTCTCACTCTAATTAATAAAGCCACAATACCTTTTTTTATTATTAAATTTATTTTCTTCACTCTAGAAATTATAAAAATACTTATTAATTATTTATTTTCTCTATGCTACTTTTCTTTCAAACCATTCCCAATCCAATTCTTATTCCATACCTATTTACAAACCAAACGGGCCCTTAATAAGGCATTAAGGATTGCTCAATTATTTAAAGAGAAAGTCACTTCATATCTTACTTGCGACAAAATAATTTAGCATGTATCTAATAATTTTCCTATTATACAGTGCACTAATTACAAAATTATCGAATAATGTGGTTGACCCAGGTCTATAGAGGCTGACAAAAATTATTCACGATATTACAATGGAATAACTAAACAAAACACGTAACACAAATTATGAGACTAGGTTCATTTCCGAGAAATAAAGACTTTTGACAAAAATTTACACTATGCGGCAAAAATGTATTTGGCCATGGGATCCATGCTGACATGTCCACGGTCATTTATTAGACACAATATAAACATTTAGTAGACACAATAATCAGATAAACTTTTAATTCTGAAACTATTTTAGGTGAGCAATTTTATACAAATACCTGATCATGCAAGTTTTACCTTAAGTAACAAAAACACATATATAAAAACTAGACAAAATTACATGTTTCGTCTCTGTGGTTTACCCAAAATCACACTCGTCATCCCTATTCGATTTTAATTACCTAAAAAATCCCTATTTTTCAAACTATTTTCACTGATAGTCGGAAAATAGGGACCATCCATGTAACAAAGACAGGGACTATCTATGTAATAAAAAAAAACTATAGATTATTACACAGATGATCCCTATTTTTTAAAATAGGGACCATCGAAGCAATTAGTTTGAAAAATAGGGATTATCTATTTAATTAAAACCGAATAGGGACGACGAGTGGGATTTTGGGTAAACCATAAGAACAAACATGTAATTTTGTCTAAAAACTAAAATGAACACAAGTTTGTGTTAGGTAAACTATCTTTTCAAATAATAAATAATTTACAAAACAATGTAAATAATTAGGTTTCGTTATCATCGAAAAAAGGAAAGAAATGTTAGGTGCACGTCAATTAACGAAAACAACATGAAACTAAAATAGAAAGTCCGTAAACATGCAACACCGGACTTAAATTTATAAAAATGAAATAATACCTGCTGGTAATAAGGGTTGTTGTAACTGAATCGTCATATATAATTGATATGTAAGTTGTTGGTGGTCAACAAAAGTCAACAATAAATTGATCGGAAAAAAAGGCGGATTAAAGATGAGAAAGGGTGTGATTTATAAAATCCGGTGAATTTGGGGGAAGGTGGGTGTTTATAGGAGTAGGCGGATGGAACAGTTAGGTAGACTATAGTGATGACAAAATATTTTTTTATTTGTGAGGAAATTGGAATGTGTTTTAAGTACAGGGGCTAGAGTGAAAATATTGCCATACGGGTTTTGACTTTTGAAGTAGTCAATCCGTCGACTTCTTTGTGTAAGTTTGAGGTTTTTTTTTTTTTTTTTTTTTTTTTTTTTTTTTTTTTTTTTTTTTTTTTTTTTTGTTCCTCTCTTCTTCTTTTTACACGAAAAGGGCCAAAAAAATTTAAAACCCATCACTCTTTGCAATGGAGGTAATTACATCTGGAAAACTATCATCCCAAAGGAAGTTTTCATGAGATCTAAACGCTATTTTAGCAACAACATGAGCCGCTAAGTTACATTCACGCTTAACCCATGAAAAAGAAATAGCAAGTTGAGATGCCATATTCTAATGTCCACCACAATAGCATATAACGACCAAGAAGGATCGTCTTCTGAAGAAGCAATTGAAATAGCTACTTTACAATCCGACTCAACTATTGCAGACACTCGATATTTGCTATATTAAAGTTGTAAAATTGGATTGAGATTCTAGATACTATTATAATGTCATTTTCTAATATTATTCAAATATACAAATTATTATATATGATAAACACAAATTATTATATATCAAATCTACAAATTTTACTTTCGGATAAAAAACAGATTAAAACAATCATGAAATCAGTTAAGGTTTTATTTTTAAACGATCGAAAACTGAAACAAACTAAAAACATGTCCAAAATCGGTTAAAACTAAGACCGGTCCATATTAGATTAAAAATTGAAGAAAAATGAGAAAAATTTAACTGCCTAGCATGATTCAACAAGAAAACTATACTTATATTCAGTTAAAAAAACTGGTTTGTCTTTTGACCGGACTCAATTTTTTTAAATTTGTCCTTATTCATCTCTATTTAAGAGCGTTGGTTATCATCACATACACCACACTCAAGTTTAAAGTGTTATCGCATCGGTTCGTGTCAAAACCTTGTTAAGGTGTCATGAGGAGCAAAATCCAGTTTTTTCAACATGCAACTAATCAAAGGGTGTTATTGGTCGGTTCATTGCGGTTCTTGGGTTGGCCATAACGAGTTATATTGGTTATTGGTTTCCATGAATATGACATGTAAGTATGTAACTCGACTTTATAAGAGATCGGGTTTGGTCAATCAGATTGAATTTATGGGTCGGTTTTAACTCTTAGAGGCCGTATCACAATGGTTGGCCCAACAAACAATAAGGCCCAAAAAGTGATCTTCAAGTTTTTATTTTTTACTTTTTTTTTTTCTTTTTTTTAGCAACCCATAATGAAGCTCGTTATACTTTTCTCCATGATTCACCACCATTCACTATTTTTTATCATCAAACTGATTTGATTTTTTATCATCAAAATGATTTGTTAAAATAAAAAGTGTTATGATAAAGAGAGTCAATGAGTGGTCCAAGTGTTATGGCACATTATTGCGCGGATGGTTTTTTTAAATTTTGTGTAGTTCTAGCAAACCTCCCACCATATAATTTGTATCCACGAAGGTAAATCACTGTGAGATGATCACATTAAAATCAAAAAATTGCTCAGGGCAGAATATATGCTTGGAGACGAAAGAATGTTTGCTGATGTTGGTCAATGTAGTGTAAAATCATAACTTTGGATAAAGGAGAGAGCAGGCAATGTAAGGAATATGATGATGATCGACGAAGGATTGCTGTAAGTATTGTTGTGTAGCAATATGATAATCAAAATCGTAAAAAATCAAAAAATCTCTCAAGTTAAATAGTGTCCCTGCCAAGGCATGCAAAATAACAAAACAAAGGTTTAGGATTTTGCTGTTTTGATATTCAAGCAAATTATATTAGAACCTTTAGAGGCCAGTCCTCTTCGATCATTTCACTCTTGTTCGTTTACCACGTCTCCCTCCTCCATTGGCTATAGCGATTGTAAGCATAAGTCCTTCCCTCTTTGTTCACATCTCAGAATTTTGATGGCATTTATAAAAAGAAGCAAACAACATAAAGAGGGCGGTACGTATAATATAATCTTCATGAAATGGAATGTGGCCCGACTTACAGACTAAGCTAGAAGATATTTAAAAAGAATACAATTAGCGTTCTGCACATGATGTGTTTGTGTGTGTGCATGAAGTCAATTTAAGAAGCCAGGTTTCTTGCTCATTATCACACAATAACTTATTCACAAACTACGCGTGGGGCTAATAGTTTTCATTTCCCATCTCATGGAGAGCACTTGATCACTAGTGGACCAGAAGGTACATGATCAAAAACAACATAGTAGTTGCATATAAAACTAGTGTAATAGAGTGCATTCACTCCAATAAATCCATAACCAAATAGGAAACGGATTGACCAGATAACAGTTAAGAAAACATGGTATCCAACAAGCACAGTGATAAGTGAAACCGAACATATCAACACTCCAACGTGTGCCCTTCACGGGTTGCGCAACATTATGCCCACAATTACTAAATGTGATTTTTTATTTTAGTTTGTAATCCTAATATTTGTTGAAAACAACTTACTTTTCTATATCGCATTTAGTATAAAAAGCATGAAAAGAAGTTAATGTAATCTCAATAACATGTAGTTAACATGTGCACACTGAAAGAAGTATGAAAAGAAGTACTAAAGATCCCGAAACAAATACTAAAGATCAAATGCATCAGCACAAACAGATGATGTCCAAATAATGCCTGAATGAATAAAAAATACAAACTAGGAAACGACACGTAAATTCCTATATACACAATACAAACCTACCCCGATTTTGTATATAAAATCCCAAAAAAAATAAATCCTGACTTACAATAACGAATAATATTGAGAAAAAGGTGAACCCTGGTGCACCAATTCTCAGCTTTGAAAGAGTCTGGTTTAAGAACTATGTGATTTAAACCATAGACCTCTACAAGAATTGAAACGAATGTACTCAAAATGCACAACACGAAAAAAGGAAATGAATTCAATTTTACAGAGGAACTATTTACCGTGCGGCTTGCCTTCTTCCAACTGTGGTTTTCTTTGAAACGAGTTCTTGAAGATGATCATAACGGTCTCGTTGATAATCGACCAAAATGCACAGCTGTCTTATGGCTTCTCTCTTCTCCTCTCCGAGATCCTGTAAACCTTCGTCTTTCAAGTGAATTAGTGTTTCTAACTCTTTGATTTTTTTTTCGCTTCCAACTGTTTTCTGCTCAAGCTGAGCAACAGAATTCTTCAGACTCTCTTTCTCGGTTTCAAGTGTTTTCAGTTGTACCAACATTTTTGCCACCTTTTCTTTCAGATCATATTTTTCAGAAGTTATGTTCTTTATTGAAATCTTGGAAACTTGGATTTCATTCATGACTTCATATATACGTGTTGAAATGTGTCCATGATCTTCTTCAAACTTTACAGTGAGTGAATCGATGCCACCTGTTATCTCGTTAACTTTCTGTGTTATCTCCTTCTTGACACACTCCTGGGATTCTTTGTAATCAGCAATAGTTTCAGATAATGCAGAGATCTTTTCTCTGAGTGATTTGTTTTCTTGATGCAGCTTGTCCTCCTTACCTGCATGATCACCTTCTTTCTCATTTAAAGTCTGTTCTGTTACACGAAGCTTCTGGTTTGTGAGACGGATTTTGACTTCAAGGTTTCTGACTGTTTCGGTCAAAGTCGTGACTTCTTCTCCTTTGATTTCGAGATCTCCCTTTAGGTCTTCAATGGCTTCTTCTAGTTTCTCAACAGTTTGTTCTTTTGATTGGATCATCTTTTCAATCTCTTCTGACATTTCTTTAATTTTGTTATCTTTTTCAACTAACATAGCTTCAAATGCTTGAATCTTATCTTGTAGTTCGTTTTGTAGCTGAAGATAATTTTGTTTTTCACTTTCGAGTTGCTTCTCCAACTCGTCTTTCAAACTGACAACAGAAGTCAATTCATTTTCCAATTCACTCACCTTTGTCGCATAGCCTTCTTTCTCTTCCACGGTCTTTGCTTGATCTTTTGACTTGCTTTCAAGTTCTTGCTTCAGACTTTCAATCACGATTACAAGTTCTGAAAGTTCAAGACCTTTTTTCTCGAGCTGTGTTTCTGATTCAGTTTTCAAGCTGCTGATAGATTCAAGTTGCGACTCTAGATCTTTGACCTTTGACTCATAGCCTTCCTTCTCTTCAATCATCTTTGCCAGATCGTTTGACTTACTTCCAAGTTCTGATTTTAGACTTTCACTCAGGATCAAGAGTTCTGTAATTTCAGAGCCCTTTTCCTCAATGTGCATTTCTGATTCGTTTTTCATGTTGGTCAATGATTCGAGCTTCAATTCGAGATCTTTGATCGTTGACTCACAACTCTCCTTCTCTTCCAATGTCTTTGCTTGCTCGTTTGACTTTGCTTCAAGTTCATCTTTCAGACTTTGGTTCTGGATTAAGAGTTCTGAAGTTTCAGTACCCTTTTTCTCGAGTTGCAATTCCAATTCATTTTTCAGCTTCTCCAAGGATTCAAGTTTCGATTCCAGCTCTTTGACCATTAACTCGTAGCCTTCCTTCTCTTCTACTGTCTTCGCTTGATCTTTTGACATGATTTCAATACTTTCTTTCAGACTCTGATTCTGGGTTAGAAGTTCTGAAATTTCAGTACCCTTTTTCTCAAGTTGCACTTCTAGTTCACTTTTCAGGTGGTTTACGGATTCGACCTGCAATTCTAGATCTTTAACCTTTGACTCATAACCTTCCTTCTCTTCTACGGTTTTTGCTTGATCTTTTGACTTTACTTCAAGTTCTTCTTTCAGATTCTGAATGAGAATTAAGAATTCTGAAATTTCAAGACCCTTTTTCTCAAGGTGCATTTCTGATTCATTTTTCAGGGTGTTTAAGGATTCAAGCTGCGATTCTAGATCTTTAACTTTGGACTCATAGCCTTCTTTCTCTTCCACTGTCTTCTCCTGTTCCTTTGACTTGCTTTCAAGTTCTTCTTTCAGACTTTGGCTCAGGGTTAGAAGTTCCGTGATCTCTACACACTTTTGCTCTAGTTGCATATCTGATTCAATTTTTAAGCTGGCCAAGTTCTCAAGTTGAGATTCTAGATCTTTGACTTTCGACTCAAAGCTTTCTTTCTCTTCCACTGTCTTCTCTTGTTCTTTTGACTTGCTTTCAAGCTCTTCTTTCAAACTTTGACTCAGGATCAAGAGTTCTGAGATTTCAGAACCCTTTTTCTCGAGTTGCAATTCTGATTCGTTTTTCAAGTTATTCAAAGATTCGATCTGCAATTCTAGATCTTTAACCTTTGATTCATAGCCATCCTTCTCTTCCACGGTCTTCTCTTGTTCTTTTGACTTTGTTTCAAGTTCTTCTTTCAGATTTTGAATGAGAATCGAGAATTCTGATATCTCAAGACCCTTTTTCTCGAGTTGCATTTCTGATTCATTTTTCAGGTTGTTCACGGATTCAAGCTGCAATTCTAGATCTTTAACCTTTGACTCATAACTTTCCTTCTCTTCCGCCGTCTTTTCTTGAACAGTAGTCATTTTTGCAACCTCTTCTTTCAAATTCTCTATCTGACTAACATACTCTGCAATTTCCTCAGTCTTTTTACTGACTTCTGAATCTGACTCAGCCTTCAAACTGTGCAATGATTTCACCTCTTCCTCTAAATACTTCACCCGACCAGCGTAAATTTCTTTCTCTTCTATCAATTTCTGTTCTTCTGCTATTTTACCTTCCAACTCCTGTTTCAACGAATCTATCTGAATCAAGTAACCTGAAATTTCTTGACTACTTTTCTCCAGTTGACTTTCTATTCCGACTTTTTGGCTGCAAAGAGACGTTATTTCTTCTTGATTTTCATTTAATTTATCCAATAAAGATTGAACATTTTCTTCCAACTTTGTTTTATCAATGCTTAAAGATTCCAACTCCTTCTGCAAGTTACTGACTTTTTCTTCTTTCTGAATCTCAATCTCTCTTTTCTGCGAATTCAGAGACTCAAACTCTTCTTCAAAACCCCTTATTTTAATTTCTGTCTCACTCTTGTGAGACTCGTGCATTTCTGCGTGACTTAAAAGCTCTTTCTCCTTTTCAGCTAACTTTTCTTTTAACTGGCTACATTCAGTGGCAAGTTCTTCGATTTTTTCATGATTAACTTTGATCTCTTCTGCTAACTCTGAACCCTTAATTGATAGAGAATTCTTCTCTGCTTCAGTAGCTTCTAGTGTTTGACTTAACTTCGATAGCTCCTCGTCTGTTGTTTCCATCTTCTCCTTCATTCCAGATTGGACTGTCTTGAAACCCTCGATCTCTGCTTCCAACCCAACAATAACGCCATTTAGTTCTTCTACTTTCTGACTGAGTTCACCTTCCAGCACTTTGGAATTTTCAAATTTCGAATTGAGGTCACTGTTATCTGCCATAAGTTTTGAGTTTTCTTCATGCAATCTTTCAGCTTCAAGTTTCGACTCTTCGAGCATCTTCGAGGTTTCTTGTTCTTTGTTCAAAGAAGCCTGACATTCTGAACTCAGTGCATCCTTTTCTTCCATTGTAATGGCTAACTTTCCTCTCAACTCATCAATTTCTGTGCTTGTAGCTTGAAGTTGATCCTTAAGGAGATCAATTGCTTTCAATTTCCCATTTTTACTGCCTTTCTTTGTAAAGTTACCGTCTGAATCTGAATCGGAGCTGGATGAAGAGGAGGAAGAGTCTTTATCTTTCTTAGAATGAACTTTTGCCCTTAGCTCGCCTGTGATATGATCATAGCGCTCATAGATGGATTGATGATGTTTGTGGAAATCTTCAATCAGCCCAACAAGTTTGTTTCTTTCATCTGCATCTTCCTCTTTGAGAAGCTCTAGAATCTTCTTATAGTTATCTTCCATTTCTGTAGATCAATTCAGAGCATTAAATCATGGATGTCAACAATATGAACCGCTTCACTAAGTAAATCTACCAAAATCATGGCTATGAGCTATACAAAGTAACTGATTTTTTTTTATTTATTTTTTTTTTTTTTTTTTTTTTTTTTTTTTTTTTTTTTTTTTTTTTTTTGCTATTGTTTATTCATCAACAAAATGTCATTCTTGCATAAGCTTCTACTCCACCTTGAACTCAGTGGCGGACATACCAAAAGCATCATCCTTAATGTAATTTTTTTTTTAAGAGTTTAACACTAAATGCATTTTTAAGAGAAATAAAATTGCACGTCCTGTGATAGATATCTAGATATACCACTGCTTGTACTAAGAATGGAGTCAAAACAATCTAAGTAGGCACCAAGAAGATAGATAAGAAATTTATCATATAGGAGAGGATAACTTGGATCGGCATCAGTTGCTTCGAGTTTATCCCTAATGGGCGTTTAATAGAATTCAGGTAGTTGCCTGCTGGTTTATTTTGGTTTGACTAATTGGAAATTTCAGCATGTTTGTTTTAAGAACAAACAACGGTTTAAGACAAGAATACTGACTTTTTGAGCCATCATATTGAGCTATTTTTGACAAATTACGCAGAGGTGAACGCGAAAAAAGAGCATATTCAGTGGCCCTTTTTTCGTCAATGATTGCTTATCCTTGCAAACTGTAGACATTCTTTTCATTTTGCACGAAAAGGATATTTTTACAACCAAAAGACAATGCTTTAAGAATCAATATGGCCATTAGTTTGTAGGGCATCTGTTATGCTGATAAATGAGTTCTGATAGAAGAATAGTTTGATTTAGCCAATGATGGGAATAAAAACTCTCCAAAGGCAGGTCCAGTATACCTATGTAGTGCTTGGGTTTAGATTTCATTATCTTATCATTGGACAATACAGCAAATATCAATATCATATGACAATAAGTTTAACAAAAGGACAGAAGTGTTCACTGGAATACGTACCTATATTACTCCCTTTAAGTTCCTCATCTTTATCGGGATCAATATGACTGCCAAGGATCGACTTCAGTTTATTTCTGAAACGATTCTTCATCTTTGTGTCCTGTTTTCACCAAGTGTCGCTCAAATCTCCAAGAAGAACACAGTCTTTGTCAAAAGAACAAAGATGCTGCTCTTCAATTAGACAGCGTAAAATCCTACTCTTTTACACTATTAAGCTCGATCCTGAAAGTCAAAACAAAATATACTTATTTCATAAATTCAGACACAAAGAAACAGAATGTCATGATTTTCGTAAATTACCACTAAAGTGAAAAAATAAATTATCGGTGCAGTATAAACCACAGGTGGAAGTTCTTGTATGCCACGTTACATATTTTAAGATCCCTCAAAAGTAAGCATTAATATAAATTTCACCAAATATCCATTTTGTCATTTGTCATTTAATAGTCCAAAGTAACCAACGGTTTACAAGATAATGACGTATACTTTGTTGCAAACATATGGCTGCTATTAGATGGCTGCACTATAAGTGGATATCAGCATCAACTATTTATATAAACTAAAGATGCACCTTTATAGTTTTCAAAAACAAATTGTAAACGTCATTTCACAATTCACACATGAACTATGAGTATAACTCATACAAGCAATCTCAAATCTTACCGCCTTTTTTTGACTATTGTATTCATCTTGTCCAAATCAACGTGGATAAAGGTGTTCATTGTTTATTATAGATTTATAGTTTCATTTTTGTCAGTTACCAATTCGTATGTATCTAATAAATAAGAACAAAATGTTCTCTTCCTAAATCCGTCTCCATAGTCTAGTAAACCCATATATATATTTACTAAAAACTATTATTCCTAGCGTATGTGGATACTATAAACTAGTCAAAACTGATGAACAAATCAAGCATGTGCTTTCCACTAATCGAATATTTCTTAGCAGATGAATCATGTATATTACATGGGTCAGGTTTTAACACAGACACTTATGAGTTATGACGACATATAAATCGATATCCTATAGAAAATGTTGACTTTTGGTTGCAAAAAAATAAACCAAAATTGGGTGTTAAAATATAAACCAAATAGGTCGATTTGGAGAAAACTGACTGATATCAGTCCAGTTTAAAAATAACACTGGACCTCGTTCTCGGACAGGTTTGGAACCGGTTGAAACCTGTCCTTGCGCATGTCTGGGTACACATGTACATCTGCTTTATATGTGTACAAAGTAACTTTTTCCCAAAAAATTTCTTCCCAGTGCTATAAAAGTAGCTAAATTCAAATGCGGAAACGATATAAAAAATTCTACTAAAAATAATTAAAAAAAAATAAAGCTATAATCATTATACAGCTGTTATCAAGTCACATGTAAATCGTTTAGCTTGTTATAACCTAAATTTCAAAACCAAAACTTAATAATAAATATAAACAAACTCCAAACTCGGTCAAACATCACTAAAACTTAACAATTAAGATAAAAAAAAAATGGAACAAAAAATTAATTTCACAGAAACAAAACGCTAATCAAACGATTATATACTCTTACGACAAAAATTAAACGTAAAATGATACTAATCATGTGATGTGATGATACTAACAGAACTAAATTTTAACTGATGAATCAATACGTAACAATAATAAATATTAAAACGACATACCGTTAAATTGACAAATGAAACAGAAGGCGATCACAGCGTGAATCAGAAAAATTCAGTTATAAAAACTGATCAGAGAGAGAGAGAGAGAGTGTGAGTGAGAGAAAGACAGAGTAATAATCTGATTCATTGACGAATGGGGTATTAAATTCTTTAAATTTATTATTTTGATCTGGAATTTTGGTGTTTTTTTTAATAGACGCATCATGGCCCAATTATTTTCAAAATTGTTTTGTAAGGACCCCGTGGGATATGGAATTTGTATGAGTGACACCCTTGCCTTTCCAGCGTTGTAGTTTGAGATCTCAAAGATTCTATAGAGTAAAATTGGATTGTTTGCAACATTATTAGGTTCGAGTTGTTTCAGCAAGATTGGGACATTAGGGCTGACCGGATCAGACCGAGACCGAATTAAACCAAAACCACGGACCGAGGACCAGACCAAATGTGTTCGGTTCGGTCCGGGTTGATCCGGTCCGGTCCGGTCCAAAAAGTTATTATTGGTCAGTTTGTAGATAAAACCGGATGGGACCGGACCGAATCAAACCGAGACCGAAATAAGGAAAAATTTGGGACCGAGACCGGACCGCTAGTCCTTCGGTCCGGTCGGTTTTGGGATCTGCGATGCTCAGCCTTAGATTACGTGTATTTCTCATCAAAGCTGTATATGAGAATGTGTAAAGTATTCAATCGTACAAGGCCTTTAGCCATAATTCAAATTATGAAGCCTCACAACTTTAATAGTATAATATGTTCATATGTGTATACTTATTATTTAAAACTGACTACAAATATTTGATTTAAGACGTTTTCTCAAACTTATCTCTTAAAAGTATTATAACTTTTACTTATAATTTTAGCTATTGTAGTTAAACTGAACTTTGCGCAGGGTTTTCGCAAACTTAGAAATGATACTAGTTCTCATTTATCAAAACACTCTCGCTCACTGTCACTTTGTCATGCTCATTCATCACACACACGCGCCAAGTAACCCTCACTAATACCCAATATATATTTAAAACGCACACAAGCGTATGCAACACTCACACAAAAACACAAGCTTCCCTTATCTTGGTCTCGTAACCACCGTTACCGAAAGAAGGGTTTTTCTTTTTTTCGAGTTGTCACGCGTGAGAAGGGTGGTTCGTAGTGGTGGCGGCATGTGAGAAAAGGTGGTTACGGTTGGGCTCCATTATGCGTAGCCTAACGAAACTCAAATTTTGTTTAATATGATCTAGTTAAGCTCAACCGAGTTAGCTTAATCAAACAAGTTCTAAAAATATTCGTGATTTTCAAAGTCTTGACTTAAACTTACTTTGGTGAGTATAGACTTGACGCATTCTTAAATCAAATTAAGATCCTTACTCTTATTAGCAAATTGTTTATACCAACTATTAAAATAAAAACATTACTATCTAGGTGCAATGATATTACAAAAAATTTATAGTATACATGCAAAACTATTATACTATTTTTCAATTTAAATTAACTCATCGTATAGATTCGAAATGAAATACTACACTAGAATTTGATGGAAGAAAAAAATATTACACTAAAAAAACCATTGGATTAACGATATACAGGTAACTCAAAGTTACGTGACCAAGTCTTATTCTAAAGGGGAAAGGAAAAAAAAAAAAAAAAAAAAAAAAAAATTACAAAACATAAATGTATGCTAAAAATATAGGGTGGCCGTCAACAATTGTTTATACGGATAAGCTTTGGTAAAATTCTTAATAATAATTCTCAATCTGCCAACGGTAGCTAATAAGACTTATATGAATGAGTTATTATCCATAAAAATATGTGAATTGGCAGGAACACTTGATCCCGGATGCTTTTTGGCACCAGCCATTATTCATCTCACAAGGAATAGCTTCGAAAACATTTGTTAATGTCTGTACAAACATAGCTTATGGCGTTATGCTTTGCTAGTATACAAAGATGAATATATAATTCAATAATTTGTACGTTTCTAGTATATTTTGTGTGGATCAATTGAGGTATGCAAAAACTTTAGGGTCATATGAGTAGGAAGTAACAAAAATGAGGTCTGATATGGAAAACCAGAGAAAGTGAGGTGGCAAAGAAAAGTAGTTTTGTCTGGTATGCATGCCAGAAATCAGAGTCGGACAGCATTTTTGTGGTTTCAAATTTTTGAACGAGGAGGGATTTAAACATTTTAAATAAACAAAAGGGACAACACTTGCTAATTGCTACTTTGCTAACTTTTTTAAAGATTTTAATGATGTAATGTTTTTCGTTCTTAAAGACTTATTATAAGTGATCTAGTATGATTCAAGACCAATTCCTAATGTGATTAGATTATTTTAAACATAGTGATAACGCTCCATAACTATAAATTATGCTTATTTTGAAGACTTTTAAGATGTATTTTTCCTGTAACAAATTATTTTAAATATGTTTACTTATTTTTTTAGAATTTAAACACTCACTTTCAAAGTTAATTCAAAATTCATTATTTGCCCAAAAAAAAACAAGTACGTTGTGTTTGATATATGGTTGTAACTAAAACCCAAAACCCAATGAAACGGAGATTTTTTATTGTAAAATGGAAAATTACTCGCACGTAAACCACTTACTATCTCACGTAATCATCACACATGGTTTAGGCGAGACTTAAACTTGCAAGCCTCTTGGTTAGTGCTCTATTTAGTACTATGGCTAGACTAAAAGCTTGGTGGAGATTTTGTCTCTTAATTGTCCATTCGTTTGGAGCCAAAATTAAATTCAGTGTCATTCTCTTGTTTGGTTTTGGAATTGGAGGTTTAAAACCAACCAAAAACCTGAAAATAGAACGAATAAATTAGCATCATCGCACCCTAAAAGTTGAAACAACCAAAATGTGTAGACCCTATGATCTTATGAACACAAATATGCCCATCACCAACCAATATGCTTAAATGAGACATGCTTTGTGATTTCACACTAGAACTTTTTGTCCACTTGTAACAATATTATTGAAGTGCCACTTGATGATGTAGACCCCACATAGTCAAATTCATGATTTCTATTCGAATAAAAAGTATTCAAGTTCTTTAATTGGAAGTGATTTGCACACTCAACAAAATGATTGGGACACTCCAATTAATTATGTTTGGACATTTATACCCTCACATGGGTGAAAGTGTAAGGATAACTGTGAGGGTATAGGCATGTTAATGGCTTCATTTTAAGGTTCTATTAACTCCATACACTTACAAAATATTGTGTATTTAGTAGTATGATTTTTATGCAAAGAATACAAAGATGATGATAAATAAATAAATAATAAATAATAAAATTATATGTAGTAAAAATATATTAGTTCTTGTCTCTAAATTTGAACGTGTGACCTCTTGCATAATTCTTCATGTCTCGACCTTAAGCCATCATTAAATCATAATCAACGATATACTATTGTAGATTAATTTTTTTTTTTTTTTTTTTTTTTGAACATTCAAACTATTTATAGATAAAAAGCTAGAAAGATACTAGCAATACAAAGTCAGAGGAGAAAAAAAAACATACTGAGAAAACTAAAATTACATCATTGAGAAGGGATTTAGAAATTGAAACTACACCATTGGGACCATTGTATACGCGTTTTGGTTGACCTGTTGGATAACCATAAATAGCTAACGGACTTAATCTCCTTGGCTGCGAAGCGGAATGATGGAGTCTTGTTCTTGAAAATGCATTCATTTCTGAGCTTCCAAATAATCCAACAGTAAGCTAGGATCACCAGGTCGAAAAGAGAACTTTTTGTTGATCCTAGGTGTGTGGTTGTGTGAATCTCAAATAACTCCCTAAGGCAGGAAGGTTTTGTGATATATATGTTGCAACAGCTGAGTAGAAAGAGCCACAAGGAGTTAGCGAAGTCGCATTCTAGGAAAAGGTGAGGAGAAGTTCGTCATGTGAGTTACACAATGGGCATCGAGCAGAAGTGAGAGTGATGTTTCGACTGAGGAGCTGGTCTCTTGTAGGGATTCGATTCATCTCAAGTCTCCATCCAAAGATGTTAACTTTTAGGGGTGCTAGATGGTTCCAAGGAAACTTCCAGTGGGTCGGTCCGTAGGTGGTGGATTGAAGGAGAGACTTCATTGACTTAGTTGTAAAAAAGCCCGAGGTGTCATATTTCCACTCCCAAGTGTCATTGGAAGCTGAGAGGGAGAGGTGAATGACCTGAGTAATCAGATTCTGGAGTTCGAAAAGCTCATTGTGAGAAGACGGGGGTCGTACCCAATTCCATTCCCATTGTGTGAATCGACCTCTGCCAGTGCATCGTTCATTGATGAAGCATCCCTTGTGTCTTTCTAGCTTGTAAAGATCTGGATATGTTTCCCTAAGTGGAGATCCGTCGATCCATGTGTCAACCCATAAACGAATAGATGACCCATTACCTACTAAACCTGTAATCACTTTTTCCAAAGAAACATTAAATGGGTCAAGGTGGGAGTTTAGCGTTGCTATGGTCTTCCAAACTCCCACCATGTTAGACTTCAAAGGTACAAGAGAACAGTTCCGATTGGAATAGTGAATGGAGCTGATGACGCGTCTCCAAAGGCCATTTGGCTCGTTGTGGAAGCGCCACCACCACTTGGCAAGCAAAGACAGGTTTTTCATATGTAAATTACCCAAACCCAGCCCACCCGAAGTTGTTGAAGCAGTAATTCTATCCCAGGAAATCCAAGAAATTTTCTTATTTGCATTTGACCCTCCCCAAAAAAAGGACTTTTGAATTGATTTAAGTTTTGAGATAACGCTTACCGGGGCCTTATACAACGAGAAATAATAGGTTGGGAGGTTGTCAAGCACAGAGCGGATAAGGGTTATTCTTCCACCAAGGGAAAGCGATGAGGCTTTCCAACGTGAGAGACGGGATTCAAAGGTTTGGATAACAGGTGCCCAATTCCGGATTAGATTCATGTTGGCTCCGACAGTTAGTCCAAGGTAAGTTATGGGGAATTGGCCTACTTCACAATTTAAAGTGGTGGCAGAGATGTTGGTGATATCAGTGGTTAGGTTGATGCCATAGAAACGTGATTTGTGAAAATTTATTTTGAGGCCAGAAGCTAAGTAAAAGCATCTAAGGATTCTGGAGATGTTTTGTAGGTGAGTGATGGACCATGAACCGATTAACATGACATCATCGGCATATAAAAGATAGGTGATGGTTGGTCCGTGATTGGGTAATTTGATTCTGGTGAGTAGACCCACATTTGAGGCACGTTGGATAATGTTGGAGAAAGCCTCCATGGCAATTATGAAAAGAAAAGGTGAAAGAGGGTCACCTTGGGGGACACCGCGTTCACAATTAAACTCGGGTGTTGGGCAACCATTTACTAGAACTGAGGATCGAGTCGAGAGGAGTATGCCTTTAACCCACAAAATCCAGAGTCGCGGAAACTCCATTTGTATGTAGGAAGTCCCAATTAACCGTGTCAAAAGCCTTCTTAAAATCTATTTTGAAGCAAAAAGTTTCACGCTTGCATTTCTTGAGCCAGGAGATGATCTCATTTAGCATGAGCGGACCATCTAGAATGTTTCTATCACTGATGAAAGCCGACTGATTATGTGAGATTACTTTGGCTATTTTCTGCTTGAGGCGATTTCACAAGAATCTTTGAGATGATCTTCTTGATGCTTCCAATAATAGTTATTGGTCGGTAATCGCTTAAGGATCTCACAGAGGCTATTTTTGGTATGAGTACAATGTGAGAAGAGCTGCAGCCACGACTAATGGTCCCTGTGTGATAAAAGTCAATCATGATGTTAAGAAAATCTATCTTCAACAATTCCCGGAATTTTTTGATGAAGCCAAGGTTTATCCCATCGGGACCTGGTGCCTTTTCAATTTCACAATCCCAGACCGCTTCTTTGATTTCATTTAGAGAAAAGGAGGCTGTGAGGTAGTTTGCATCATCTTGGGATAAGGTTTTTAGGCCGTGACATGTGAGTTTCGGTCGTTGTTGTAGTGGCTCCTTGTATTTCTCATGAAAAAAGTTAAAGACGGCTTCCCAAATGGTAGGAGGGTCGATATGCAAATTGCCATCAATCTCAAGGCCATTGATGCGATTCTTTGCCAACCGACAGTTGATGAAACTATGAAAGTACCCCGAGTTCTCATCTCCTTCTTTAACCCATTTGGCTCGAGATTTCTGTTGTAAATCTCTGGTCTTTTCCTGTTCAAGAGCTTGCAAGTTCTTTTTTGTATCTATCCATAAAGCGAGTTCAGTTTCGGTGAAGTCCCGGAAATCTATAATTGCATCTAACGTTTCCAGTTGGTCAGTTAGAGCTGAGAGTTGCTGATTCTCATGGTTTTTGGTATCACGGTTCCATTCCTTCAGGTCACTCTTTAGCTTTTTGTACTTGGAGTTTAGGATTTGGTCAGGGCGACCACTATGAAAACCTGAAGAAAGGTTGTGTGTTACGGTTTCTTCAAAACCTGGCTTGGTGTACCAAGAAGTGAAAAGGCGGAAAGGGGAGGGGCCGAAGTCAACGGCTGTGGTGGTTAAGATGAGTGGTCTGTGATCTGATAAGGTTCTTGGTAAGTTTGTGAATGCAGTAGAAGGCCACGCATTCATCAAGTCGGGTGATACCAAAATTTTATCAATTTCGCTTTCTTCATTCCATTGTCTTTTACATATGTAAAGAGGCTGCCATGCATGGTATACTCAAGGAGTCCATTATGGTGAATGAAAGCATTGAAGGAAAGTGCACATGAAGCATTGAAAGCATAATTTTGGCGCTCATCAGGACTTCGAACTGCATTGAAGTCACCTAGGATAATCCATAATCCTTGTGCATTAGAAATATGAGCAGATAACTCGTCCCATAAACCTTGTTTGGCTTGTATGTCATGTGGGGCGTAGATATTGACAATGTTGCATTGGGGGGTGACTCCGTTGATATAACCGGCGGTAATGAGAAAATGGTTTGATTTGATGGTATTAGTGAGGGTGAAGGTATTAGTATCCCAAATGCTGAGGATGCCACCAGAGCGACCTTCACTTCCGGTGGAGGGTATAAAGTGGTAGGAGAAGTGTGGGTTTCCCCAAAAGGTTGTAGGGTGGAGGCTTTGTTCATCTGGTCTGTGGGTTTCTTGTAAACAGATGAAGTGTACTTTGTGATCTTTTTTCAGTTTTTGGATCCATCTAGGTTTGCTTTGGTCCTTTATTCCATGGATATTAAGGGACAAGAAATTCATTGGGCATGATTTGTTTCACGGTCAGAGATGATTTGTCCTTTAACGATATTTTCAAATCCGGCAAGGTTGATACCAATGCATTCACTGACAGCAATTGTGTCAGCTAATTCCTTGTGTAATGGGTCGGTGATGAGGTTGTGTTGGGGATTTGATGGTGGGATATTAAGGGGTGACCTGGTGTGGTTGTATAGCTCGGTGGGTTGGGCGGTTATGGTGGTGTTGTGAATGAGTGGTGCCTGTGGCTGGGTATTATCAGAGGAGGTGTGGTTGTCTTGTGTATGGACGTGGTGTTGGGAAGTTGTAGGGGTGGTCATCAAAAGTTTGTAAAGACTGAAAAGAGATGGGAGATGTGGTGGTGCGGGTAGAGTTAATGTAATTTGTTGGGTGGTTTTCGGTGTTGTGGTTTGAAGGTGGGGAGTTAGGGTCTATATGCATGGTAGGGGATATTGTTAGAGGGGGTCAGGATTGTCTAGCCCGTTTTCTAGACAGGAATTTGGTGGATTGATGGTTGGTATGGGGTGGGGGTGGGGGTAGAGGGGAGAGAGGGTGAGTCCCAGGAATGTTGTTTCGTTTTCCTATGTTTTGGGAATCATGAAACGTTTCAGTGCTAACCTTGGGAACGTGAGTTTCAGTTGGCATGGCTTCTGGGAGGGTGGCTTCTGGAAGTTCTATGTCAGGTGTGGGGTCCATCCTTATGCAGAAGTCATCATTCTGATTTATTTCGCCTTCCTCCTCATTATTATTAAGGGTTTCCAAGAAAGATGGCAGCCAATCTTTCTGTTCTTCAACCACTCTGACAGTAAATGATTTCTTTTTCCAATTGATAATCACTTCTTGATCAACTCGTTGATTTGAATTGATAAGAATGGTGGCGCAGTTAAAAGAAAGATTACCTTCATTCATATTGGCCATGGAAGGTTCAAGGATCTGACCAAAATTTCCTGCTATCTTATCGAAACATGCACAGTCCCAAAATAGTAGCGGAACCCCATAGATCTTTATTTGGGTGATTCGTCCATAGAGTCGATCTTGTCCAACCCATAGTTCATAGGTGGAAAACCACTCTTGCAAAAAGTTTGCTTTTTGAGTTAGGAAGGTTTTTTTCCAGGACAGATGCACCAAAATAAAGGAGGATAGTGAGGCCTCCAAGATAGTAAATGGTGATGTTTGTATTGGGGTCTGCGGTTTTGAGGGCGTCTTCTAGGTTTCGAAGGGTTGATATGTGTTTTACTGTGGCAACGACGGAGGTTTTATTCAAGTGAGATGGGGTTTTTGGTTCAAGGTTGGAAAGATCAATAGACATTGAGGGTTTGTTGTAGGGTTTGGAGAGGGCATCTCGATAACAAGAGTAAAAGAACTCTTTGTAAATTCGGTTGTTTGTGTGTGGCGGGGGGTGGTGGTGGTGGTAGGATGTCGTGTTTTGATGAGTGGTTTCACGATGACTGAAAGGTGGCAGCTGGTTATTGTGGTTTGTTTGGAGGGAATTTCCATGTTTATCGAAGCGTGACAGGAAGACACCTAGAACAAGTCCATTGCTTTTTTTGTTTTGAAGGGTTGGGAGAAAAGCGATTGGGTCAGGGATGTTACGGAAACGGATGAAACCAAACGGGTTATTGCATTTATCCCTTTTCCTAGCAATGTATGCATCCACAAGATTACCGTTGTTTCGGAATATTTCTTTGAGGTCTGTGTTGGATAGTGTTGGTGGAAGATTGTAGACGAAGAAGGTAGTGATGGGTGGAGGATTGTGTCTCTTTCTGTGCTTGACGTTTTCCCAGCCATGATCAGTTTCAGTTATGTCAGGTCGGCGGCTGTTGGGAGGGGGAGGGGGAGGTGGTTTAGGGTTTCTCTCACTCTCTCTCACACACATCTTTCAGGTTTACATCATAATTGCATTTCATAGTAACGCATCACACATATACGATGATTTTTTCCTCATATGACAACCTGGTTCTTACAACGAGTATTGATCTCCTTCTACTTTCTGTTCAAGTTTGTATTTTATGAAAGCATTCATACACTCGGTACAAAACCAAGGGCCAACATCTCAGCTCACCTTTAATTTTGTTTTAGTCGAGCAAATCACATACCTTTTTTTTTAACATGAAAATCTAGATATGTTAGCATCAACATCAAGCTTCAATTGGTTGATGGACAACTTGTTAGAGTCTTTTCTAGGTTGTTTCAAGTCAATCTCATACAATAATGTTAGTATGCCTTGTTTCTTTGACATCAACATTTAGCATTAATTTTCCTAAGAAAATTGATTACAAGTTTATTTATGTTCATGAAAAAAATGACTCAACTTGTCGAATTTGGTTAAAGCTCAAACTGAGGTCATTACTCCTTCAGTCTCAAAATTATTGTTCATATTTCCTTTTTAGTATGTCTCAAAATGATTGTCCATTTTCTTTTTTAAATAAAAACTATAGATTTTAGTGAGAGGATACTCTATTTAAGTAGTTGAAAATTAAAGTGATATCACTTTTATTAAACTTTGTGAATTTTGTCTACTGACAATAATTGAGAGGGGGAAGTAATTAATTGGTTTTGATGTTTGAATATTTCTCTTATACATGATCTCAGTTTTACAAACAAACACCATATACTCGGGGGAGTGTAACATGTGGATTATAAGTGTAAATTGTGGCCCGTAAACCCTTTGATCGTAATCACTAATCTGCAAGTTACGTAGAGGCTATTAGTTCGAATTTCTATACTGAGTCTAACATGTTAAAATTAATGGGCATTTGATAGTGCAATTGTCACTCATGGAAATCCTACCTGAGTGACTAATACAAGATTTTGAATACACTTCGTGTAAATTTGTGAACGACCACGGAGATTTATGCTCAAAATCCTAATCTTATATATGATTCGGAGTTCACTGAATCAATCATCTACTTTGGGACTTAATAAATTTGAATATGTACTGACCTTTTTATGTTAACTCTATTGTTTTCTTAATGTTCTAATTAGTTGTATATAACCCATATAAATTAATCAAATATGACTCTTCTCATGTACGATTAACATATAAAATAGAGAGTTTGATATTGATGTTTATTCTTGCACATGGCGATGCAAAAATCCAACATATACAATAAGATTTAAAGACGGCAAACAACATGGGATATGAGATTGCTTTAATCCATCTCATGTGCAACATGCAATTTTATAGTACTTGAGAATTATTATGATTTTATAGTACTTGAGAATTATTATGATGAGTGTGAAAGGTACCAAATAATAATAAGCACCCTACAGGAAAATCTAATATATTTTAACCACTATTAATATTTTATTAATAGTGTAAAAGTGGGATATATCCACGTTTAAGAATCCCGATCACTTGCAAAGTAGAAAATTTTAAAAAGGCTAAAAAGTAATTTTGTGTTGCCACGTGTCCCCCCTTCTTTTTGCCCCAAAAGGATAGTTACGTAATTTTATTTCTCATACATCTTTTTTCTCTATTCCCCATAACTCTCTTCCATACGAACAAAAAAAAAAAGTTCAAACTAAAAATACACACTGATCAACAACAACGAAGAAGAATTCGATTATGGAGAAGTCGCCGTTGCCGGAAATTCAACCGTCACCGCACCGGTAACCACAACAATAACCGCCACTATTAACAGATCGGATATTGATCGGTAAACACAACAACAAACACCATCGCCACCGTCATCGGTAAATACATACTGATACCACCATCAACGATGCCACCACCTTCGAATACGCCGGAAAATTCCGTTATAAACAGCCACCATCGCCGTCATCTTCATTTTGCTGTTGATTGGAGCTCTCTCATTCTCGATCCATTTGTTTTCGGTATAACCACCATCGCCAATTGGTTGGAATTGCTTTGCTAAACTTTTTATGATGAAAAAATGGAAGATCTATTGATTTTCATTTGTTTTTTACAAATGGAAGATCTATTGAAATGAAAAAAATGGAAGATTGGGTTCTTAGTGTAAGGTATCTAGATAAAAAGTAAGATGGTCAACTTTTTGGTTTGGCTTTTTGAGAAATGCATCACATTCCACTATGTGTGAGAGGTCAGTAGGTTTGCAAAGAGTGAGTGAGTAAATATTTAGAGTTTTTGTTATAAAAAAGTGTAATTTTTCGTGAAAAAGTGATTGTATAACTTTGTATTTGATGAGCTTATTTTTATAATGTTTATTAATTCATTAGTTAGTTTTGGTCATCAATTATTTTTGATAATATTCGTCAATTTAAGTTAGTATTGTTAATTAGTTCATCAATTTTTTAATAAAAATACAATTTTTATCAGTTCATCTTTTATTTTTTATATTATTCATCAAGTTATTTTTTATTATGTTCATTAGTTATTTTTTATAATGTTCAGCAGTTTTCAAAAAAAGAACGTTCATCAGTTATTTATGATATTGTTCACCAGTTATTTTTTATAACGTTCTTTAGTTATTTTTTATAATGTTCATCAATTTTTGAAAAAATAACGTTCATCAGTGTAGGACTACAAGGATATGGTTATTTTTTTTATATATAAATGAACTAATTTCAAGATTGTTCTTTGTTAAAACGTGAAAGCCTAATTATAAAATGTGTGATTTTTTGTTAAAAAATGACTGTACAACTTTGTATTTGATTTGCTTATTTTTGAAAATGTTTAACAGTTATTTTTTATAGGGAAAATTCCAAAATTGTGCCAAAAATCGAATTGTGAATCACTATTGAGTCATTTTTCACACAAATTTCAAATTTGATCATGTGCTACCGTGCTACCTCGTTAAGTGTTTGACACGTGTCATGACCCCACTATCACTTCAACTATTTCCCAATCATTAGGTTACCCCACATGTGTTTTGTTTTATTCGTATCAAGTGTGCTACCGACGGCTGTGCTACCTGTGCTACTTCTGCACAAAATCTTTATAAAATTTCATTGGGAAGGAACAACTTAATATAATAATAATATTTTTACTATTACAATTATTTAATTTATTTGTTTCTCGTTTCTCGCGCCTAATACTATTCCACCAGTCAAACACTATTCCCTAATTTTTGTTTTACTGATTCTAGATCTAAAAACACACACATAACACACACTTTGGCCGGCGATCGTCACAAACAACCGATCTACACCCACCTGTTACATGGAGAAGAAGAGACGTCGAATCGTAATTGTTCATTTTATGCTTTTTACACACTTGTTGTTGCGTTTTTTGTCGTTATATATGAATATAATTTGATGCGTTTACTTGATTTAGGATAATCTTGAAGAACAAGAGACTTGGAGACGTCAAAGCGTACGTTTTCAAAACTATGATTTAGGGTTTAAATTAAATTTTAAGATCGTTAATTGTGTTTTTAGGGGTATAATTAAATTTGATTTTCGATAATTTGGTTTTTAGGGTTACAAGTAATTTTTAGGGATGTAGCGATTTAGCTATTTTTAAGGTCGCATGTTTAGGATCGTTAATTGGGTTTTTAGGGTTATAATTAATTTAGGGTTTACGAAAATTGAATTTTTTGGGTTAAAAGTAATTTTTAG
>LBNU01011523.1:0-14407 GCA_014162995.1 Artemisia annua | reverse complement strand
GAATATCACAAGATTTTCTGTGATATGTAGAATATCACAAGTGATACTATGAGTACCACAAATGATATTCTGGATATCATAAGTAATATTCTGTGATATTCAGAATATCACAAATGATATTCTGAATATCATAAGTGATTTTCTGAATATAATACGTGATTTTCAACATATGTTTTGTAACATGAAAATTACAAGTGATATTCAGAAAAACACAAGTGATAGATATTCAGAAAATCACAAGTAATATTTAGAATATCACCGTTGATATTCAGAAAATCACAAGTGATATTCTGAATATCAATTGTGATATTCATAAACGTATAAAAACGGATGAAAACGTAAGAAAACGGACTAATACGTATGAAAACGGACGAATACATATGAAAACGGACGAAAACGTATGAAAGCGTAAAAACACGTATGAAAACGGACAAAAATTTATGAAAAATGGACGAAAATGAAAGAAAACGGACGAAAACGTATTAAAACGAACGAAAACGTAAAAAATCTGACGAAAACGTATGGAAACGGTTTTCTAAATGTTTTTTGCCATTTTCAGACGTTTTCATATGTTTCTAAATATCACAAGTGATATTCTAAGTATCACAAGTGATATTCTGTGATATTCTAAATATCACAATTGATATTCTGTGATATTCTAAACATCACAAGTTATATTCTGAATATAACAATTAATATTCGATATCACAAGTGATATTCAGAATATCACAAGTGATATTCTAAACATCACAAGTTATATTCTGAATATCACAAGTGATATTCGATATCACAAGTGATATGATATTCAGAATATCACAAGTGATATTCTGAAAATCACAAGTGATATTTTGAATATCACAAGTGATTTTATGTGATATGCAGAATATCACAAGTGATTTTCTGTGATATGCAGAATATCACAAGTAATACTATAAGTACCACAAATGATATTCTGGGTATTAAAGTAATATTCGTTCATTTTTCATACGCCTTCGTCAGTTTTCAGACTTGTTTTACGCTTTCATACGTTTTCATCCGTTTTCATACATATTCGTTCGTTTTCTTACGTTTACGTCCGTTTTCTTTCGTTTTCGTCCAATTTTCAAACATTTTTGTCCTTTTCATACATGTTTTTACACTTTCATACATTTTCTTCCGTTTTCATACACTTTTGTCTGTTTTCTTACGTTTTTGTTCATTTTTCATTCGTTTTCGTCCGTTTTTAAATGTTTTTTTGCCATTTTCAGACGTTTTCATATGTTTCTAAATATTACAACTGATATTCTATGATATTCAGAGTATCACAAGTGATATTCTGAGTATCACAAGTGATATTCTGAGTATCACTAGTGATATTCTGAGTATCACAAGTGATTTTTTGTGATATGCAGAATATTACAAGATTTTCTGTGATATGCATAATATCACAAGTGATACTATAAGTACCACAAATTATATTCTGGGTATCAAAGTAATATTCGTCCATTTTTCATACGCCTTAGTCCGTTTTCAGACTTGTTTTACGCTTTCATACGTTTTCGTCCGTTTTCATACATATTCGTTCATTTTCTTACGTTTTCGTCCAGTTTTCAAACATTTTTGTCCTTTCCATACATGTTTTTACACTTTTATACGTTTTCTTCCGTTTTCGTACACTTTTGTCCGTTTTCTTACGTTTTCGTCCATTTTTTATTCTTTTCCGTCCGTTTTTAAATGTTTTTTTTTGCCATTTTCAGGCGTTTTCATATGTTTCTGAATATCACAACTGATATTCTGAATATCACAAGTGATATTCTATGATATTCAGAGTATCACAAGTGATATTCTGAGTATCACAAGTGATTTTTTTGTGATATGCAGAATATCACAAGATTTTCTGTGATATGTAGAATATCACAAGTGATACTATGAGTACCACAAATAATATTCTAGATATATTAAGTAATATTCGTCCATTGTTTATACGTCTTCGTCCGATTTCAGACGTGTTTTACGCTTTCATACATTTTCGTCCATTTTCATACGTATTCACTCGTTTTCGTTCGTTTTGTCCGTTTTCTTTCGTTTTCGTTTAGTTTTCAAACATTTTTGTCCTTTTCATACATGTTTTTACACTTTCATACGTTATATTCTGAATATCACAAATGATATTCTATGATATTCAGAATATCACAAGATTTTCTGTGATATGTAGAATATCACAAGTGATACTATGAGTACCACAAATGATATTCTGGATATATTAAGTAATATTCGTCCATTGTTTATACGTCTTCGTCCGATTTCAGACGTGTTTTACGCTTTCATACATTTTCGTCCATTTTCATACGTATTCACTCGTTTTCGTTCGTTTTGTCCGTTTTCTTTCGTTTTCGTTTAGTTTTCAAACATTTTTGTCCTTTTCATACATGTTTTTACACTTTCATACGTTATATTCTGAATATCACAAATGATATTCTATGATATTCAGAATATCACAAGATTTTCTGTGATATGTAGAATATCACAAGTGATACTATGAGTACCACAAATGATATTCTGGATATCATAAGTAATATTCTGTGATATTCAGAATATCACAAATGATATTCTGAATATCATAAGTGATTTTCTGAATATAATACGTGATTTTCAACATATGTTTTGTAACATGAAAATTACAAGTGATATTCAGAAAAACACAAGTGATAGATATTCAGAAAATCACAAGTAATATTTAGAATATCACCGTTGATATTCAGAAAATCACAAGTGATATTCTGAATATCAATTGTGATATTCATAAACGTATAAAAACGGATGAAAACGTAAGAAAACGGACTAATACGTATGAAAACGGACGAATACATATGAAAACGGACGAAAACGTATGAAAGCGTAAAAACACGTATGAAAACGGACAAAAATTTATGAAAAATGGACGAAAATGAAAGAAAACGGACGAAAACGTATTAAAACGAACGAAAACGTAAAAAATCTGACGAAAACATATGGAAACAGACAAAAATGGGGGGAAACTTATGAAAATGGACGAAAACGAAAGAAAATTAGATGGAAACGGACGAAAACGTATGAAAACATAAGAAAACCGATGAAAACGTAAGAAAAACGGACGAAATTGTATAAAAACGAACGAAAACGTCTGAAAATTGACGAAAACGTATAAAAATGAGCGAAAACATAAAAAACGGATTAAAACTTATGAAAATAGACGAAAACGTGTATATACATATGAAAACAGACAAAAACGTATGAAATAGGACGAAAACGTTTGAAAACGGATGAAAACGTATTAAAACGGACGAAAACAGACGAAAACGTATGAAAAAGTGAAGAAGAAAGGAAAAAACGTTAATTAAAAAAACATGATTTTAGAAAAGAAAACAAAACAAAAAAAAACAAAACAAAACAATAAAAAAAAACATATAACGTGAATTATGAAAAAAGAAAAAAAAAAGGAAAGAAAAAGAAAAGGAACAAGTAAAAAGAGCGTGAAAAAAAAAAAAAAAAAAAAAAAAAAAAAAAAAAAAAAAAAAAAAAAAAAAAGGGAAAAAAAAAAAAAAAAAAAAAAAAAAAAAAAAAAAAAGGGGAAAAAACATGGACTTAGGTTTTCATATTTAATCTTAGGTTAATCCCTACCATTAGATCAAATTAGATGGATGGTGGTGATTTGTCCCTTGGTATGCACCAAAATAACCTTTATACGTATTATTTTATTAAGCTATATATAAGTATATAACAATATCGTTAAATAACCATTTATAAGTTTTCATATGTCAGTTGAGGTAAATATAAACAATTAGCAGTTTACTTCTAAAAAGTATTCGTAGAAATGCTTCTCTTTTTTCTTAGTTATTTTACACATTATAATTTACGTATACAACTAAGTTACCAAATTATTTTTTTACAAAACAAACAACTATTGCTAACCGGTACATATGACATCACTATTAACTAGAAGTAATACTTTTGCTAAACGTATCCTAGCTCAATCATCAATTACAACGACGGTCTTAGGAAGCTGCGAATAGTCCTATTCTAGGACCACAATCATGAACTAATGCTCGCAATTAGATTTGTCTAGAATCACATGAAAAAAGAAAGAAAGAACCCAAGAGCGAGACGTTATGTCATTATCGAAGACATTTGCATAACTTTATATGATATGTTCGCTACCCTGAAATAAATTGACGTTTAGTGCTTTTAAATATTTCAAAACATAGCTGTTAAATAATTTCTCATTTTCTAACTGCTATTTGTTAGAACGTGACAAATACTTCAGAACATAGTATGTTTTTAATCCACTTACGGATTTTGTTGATGTTGCAATTAAACTAGCGAAAATTACCGCAGAGGACCTGCACACAAGGTTGTGTCCGAATCTGCCCAAACTTTTTGCACATCTCATTTCTACCCCAACATGTCAAGTAAAAATATGCACGACATGTTCGAAATGCACGTGTCAGCCATATAGCATTTCTGGAACGCGAAAGAAAAGAAAAAAAATTATGTAAAACATGTCGCCTAGATAAAGTCACGAAATATATATATATATATATATATNTCTAGATCAAATAAGATCAAGCTTAAAGTTGTAAAAATGAGATCTGACTAAAATTTGACATGTGATACTCTTGTTAAAATAAAATTAATTTTTTTTATTAATTATAACTCAAATTGTTAAAGTTCCGATAGTTTTCTTTTTAAAATTGACGAAACCAAGGTGATACACTTTGATTTGACATATAATGTGTATCAGGTTAAGGTGATACACTTTGATTCAACATGTAAATTTATAATTGTGTATTACGAATTCAAACTCATGTATCAGTTGGTTATTAGTTGCTAAAATATTAATTCATATTAATATTTTATTTTTTGTGTATTATTTCCAATATGGTTATTTATAATTGGTTTTAGTGGTTTTTTAGACTAGATCTTATTTGATCTCACAATAACCCTCCCGTACACACACACACACACACACACGACATCCTTGTTTCTTCAATTTCTTCCATGTTCAAAATTTAAAAACTTACAAAAAATACTCTTTTACTCTTTGATAATTACAACTTTTTTATATAACAAACTTTATTTGTCAAATATTTAGCAAATATCTAGCAAATTCGTTAATGAAAAAAATATCGTTACGAAGAGCTCTGAATTACGAACAAAACGAGCCCAATATTGATATGCTTTTGACGTATGTACGATTTTATAAACTTTCATTGAACATATTAGCTTTAAAAAAAAATTATATCAACACTAGAAGGAGGAATAACAGTGTTTTACTATATGAAAAAAGAAAATCAACGTTTTTGATATTCAACTTTAAGAACATGAATGCAGATCTCTTTGTTTATCCACTCATATAACTTAAAAATGACCTCGATCGGTACCAAATTTAACCTAGCGATATTACTTTGAGCAAATGTGTAGCTTGTACGTAAGTTTGCACTTATTAAAAAACTAGGAGCACGTACATATATATTAGAACCACATTGAACATGTTAGCTTTCAATGATCAACTTGCTTTTCGTCAAAGCACGTATATTACTTAAAACAACTTTTTTGAAAATAAACTAGTCACTTATCTACCTTTTACCTTAAAAATTTTCAATTTAGAAAATAACAAAATTATAAATACTTCCCCGATAACAAAAATAATAATTATACAGGCTTATACTCTTGTTAAGTTTTTAGTACATGTAAATTAGTTTAGGGCTATAAACCAGTCTGAGTCGTGCTCAAACTCTACGATTTTATAAACTTTCAAAACATATGCTTAAACCACAAGGGATAAAGACGTACAATTCTATGAAATATGAATATCGTTGGAGATATAATCGTAAATATTCATAAATTAAAAACGGTAACATTTTATATACCTGCAAATGGTATTTTGATAGTTTATAAAATCGTACATACGTCAAAAGCATATCAATATTGGGCTCGTTTTGTTCGTAATTCAGAGCTCTTCGTAACGATATTTTTTCATTAACGAATTTGCTAGATATTTGCTAAATATTTGACAAATAAAGTTTGTTATATAAAAAAGTTGTAATTATCAAAAAGTTAAAGGGTATTTTTTGTAAGTTCTTAAATTTTGAACATGGAAGAAATTGAAGAAACAAGGATGCCATGTATATATATATATATATATATATATATATATATATATATATATATATATATATATATATATATATATATATATATATATATATATATATAGAGACTTTATATACGACATATTTTATATATTTTTTTTTCTTTTCTTTCGCGTTCCAGAAATGCTATATGGGTGCATTTCGAACATGTCGCGTATATTTTTACTTGACATGTTGGGATAGAAATGAGATGTGCAAAAAGCTTGGGTGGATTCGGACACAACCTTGTGTGCAGGTCCTCTGCGGTAATTTTCGCATTAAACTATTCAGGAAAAAGATTTAGATATTATTATTCACTGGCATTAACAAGATGACAAGTTGGTAATTTAAAGTCAATGTTGATCTAAAAAGAGAGAAGTGGAGTATGAAAGGCATCACGGATAGATCAATACTGCACACGGTTTTTTGATGTTGCTGTTATTAGATAATTAAAATAAAGGTAACAACTAGTGGAGCATTACAGCCTGTTATAATGAGTATGTCTCCAACAACATGTATAAGCTACCTTCATGTTTCTTAATTTTTTTCCTTCCTGTCGCTATCATTTTTACGTTTAGTAATCCACTACCACGGACACAAATGGATATTTTATTTTCTATGGGTTATGGTTTCAAATACCGTCTTTTATGATATATGAAAAAAGTTAAGATGTAGACAGCCGTACCCCTATTAAAGGTAGAGAAGCCGCCTCCAGTTCTACTAAAGATAGAAAAAGACATCCAACCTTGTAAGAAGTAAGCATCGAACCTTGACCTCTGTCTCAAAAGACAAATACGTAGTAGTTTCAATGTGAATGACCCGGGTTCAAACCTCTTCCATGGCACTAAAGATTATTTGGTACCATCCCCCCCTGCAAATGCTCAGATTGACTAGTCAATGAGGAGCCTATTGAAGAAAATGTCCAGGGTTCAAAGCCCACCTCTTAATAAGTACAGTCACTGGGACAAGTGCTCATTCCCTAGAGCCGGGTCCTTGAGGGAGGGTCCGGTTGGCATTCATAAAATGCATGGGACCAGGATGATCCTCCCAATCTTCACCTTTTGAAGTTTCAATGTGAATGAATTCATGAATGAACCACTTCATTCAAGCATTGCTTAAAACCACTCTTCCTCGTATATTATTATTATATTATCTAAAATACAAATAGTTTGAATGTGAATGAACTCATGTGCTTTGGACGGTTTGTGATGGAAGGGAAATTGGGGTCAGAGATAGGTTGATGTATCTGTCGAATCAATTAGAATCAATATTTTGGACCGACCGTATCCAACATGTTTTCTATCGTATGCCATAAAAGTTCTCTCATTTATTTCTGTTCATTCACCATACACTTCATCTAACATTTTCATTTTTTAATATTTTTTTTTCTTCATATATTTAGACCCACGTTCTTTTGGATTTCAGCTCCAATTTTATCGAATAAATTAGGTGGGCCATCCCATGTAATGTAGGTCTGATAGTAGATAGAGTGGGTCTTCGGACTTCGGCTGGGCTAAATATAGTAATATATGTAGGGAAATTTGCATTTATACCATGTTTGGCGCGCAAAAGTTTCGCAAAAGCTTTGCAAAGACATGAGGTTTGGTCATGTCATCACATCACATCTTATGTCACCTTATGTCACGTCTTTTTGTAAACTCGATATATATGAGTTATGATACAAATTTATGTATTTTGTACTGCCTTATTTCACGCCTTGACCATAAAAGCGTGAGGCTTGATCATACCTCTACACCACGCCTCTCGCTATTTATAACCTTATTTTCTACTTACTTTTTGTCATATTATTAAAATTAATTTTTTATTATTATTTTTTTAATATTTAAGATTACCTCCATAACTATGTACTTCAATATATTAGATACATCTGTTTTTCTGTTTAATGCCTGACGCCTAACTAAAACTACATTTGTAGCTTCAAGAATGTAAAAACTATCATATCAATCACAACAATAGTCTTTTATGAGGCATTTTATTTTGCAAACCCAAAATATGATACATACCAAAGGACGATTTCCAGCCGTTGGATCAAAAAGACACGATTTAAGAATAAAAAACACCGAGGAACCACTTCTGCCAATTCACAAAATTTACCCCACCAACCCCACCCCTACACCTCTCACATTCAACAAAAATCTGTATAAAAAAATCCCACTTTCTAACTTCCATTAAAAAAACTGCAACAAACACTCAAAATAAACCGATTTTAACTGTTCAAATCATCAATAAAACACAAAAATGAAAGAACCATTGAGTGCACAACCAGATCCACGAAAAAAACCGGTTCAAAATGAACCTAATGAATCTCGAGATGAAGGTACGATGCTTTCGACTAATTATTTAGTTGTTTCATTAGTATCTCTAGTAATTTTGTACTTATTTATGAATATTATTGCTACTTATGAAGATTTTTGTGTATTTTTTTATTGATTTTTGATATGATACTGTAATACATGTGATGGTTATGAACTTATTTGAGTTTTAAAAGATATTATTTATTTAGATTTTACAGTTTTTGTTGATTTTATATCTTTATTGAGAGATTGTTATAATAATGTCATGAATGTTGTGATTTTCTTCAGTTTTTTGTCGAATATCACTTGTGATAAAAAAAAACATTTGTGATGATGAACAGTTGTAGTGAATTTTTTAGATTTTTTGTAGTATATCACCAGTGATTAGTGTTATGATTTTCTTCAGTTTTTGGTAGTATATCACCAGTGATAAAACAATTGTAGTAAACTTATTCTATTTTTCGTAGTATAACATCTGTGATGATGAATAGTTGTAGTGGTTTTATTCAGTTTTTGGTAGTATATCACTTGTGATAATGAGCACTTGTACTGATAACTAGTATACATGATGTGACTTTTAGTGTGTGTATATATTTTTGTTTTACATAAGAGATTGAATGTTTGCTTTTTTAAAAAAATGTAGAAGCTGATATTTATGCGCACCTGGACACGATAAAAGCTGTTGGGTTTTGGGATTCTACTTCTGAATATTTGTCTAAGTGCCAATCTGTTGTTGTATGCTGACTCTGCTGCTAAGATGCTGAATCTGCTGCTAGTGTATTTAGACTGCTGCTAAGCTGAAAGTGCTGCTAGAAGGATTGCAAGACTCTGTTGCTCAGTGTTATGAATAGAAACGTGTCTTGTAATTATAGTAAAGATTGTGTAAATATTCTATGTGTTTATAATATCTTTTGATTGTGTAAGAAGTCATTGTAAAACCGTGTAGGGTTCCTTGTCTATAAAAGGAGATCCCTAGGGTTAGAATATGTACGTGTCTGTGTTAAGTCAAATCACTTCAAGGTTGTAAACCCTAGCATTGTTAAGAGTGCTCATATTAATATATTGAAGTGTTAAGTGTGAAACTATTGTTCTTGTGTTCATCTTAAGTTAAGCAATATATTCTGCGTATTGTTTAAGTTTATTACAATTCAAGTCAGCTTCTATATAAGATCTATTGCTCGACTGGGATCAACAAGTGGTATCAGAGCTTGTGATCTAGAAGCTATGATCAAAAAGAACTCAAGTACTCTCAAAATCTGTTCTTAACCTCAACTGAAGTCATGGGTGATGACACACATATGGTTACTGCCTCCAAGGTGCCAATGCTTAAGCAAGGAGAATATAAGCTTTGGAAGATGCGCATCAGGCAATACATGCGCATGATTGACTACAAGATGTGGAATGTTGTCCTGGAAGGTGACAAATTCCCTGTGATTGTTGATGGGAAGGAGATACCCATCAAAGGCAAGGAAGATGAAGATCTAAGGAAGCTGGAGATCAAGACTCACAGTATTCTCATGATGGGAATACCTAATGAGTATCAGCTGGATTTTGAAGGCTGTGAAACTGCTAAGACTCTTATGGATGCTGTTGAGACAAGATTTGGTGGCAATGTTGCTACCAGAAAGTCAAGGAAAAATGTCTTAAAGCATTAGTTTGAAAACTTCACTGCTCTAAGTGGAGAAAACCTTGATGGTACCTATAACAGGCTTCAAAAGCTTATAAGTCATTTGAAGCTTGTGGGATACACAGTTCCTGAAGAAGACATCAATATCAAGTTTCTCAGAAGCCTTGCACCAGAATGGAGCATGCATACTGTTGTGTGGAGAAACAAAGCTGATTTTGAAACAATGAGCTTGGATAATCTATACAACAACTTGAAAGTATATGAATCTGAGATGAATGTCTCATCTAGTTCATCTACTTCATCATCTGCTGCTCAAAATATAGCCTTTGTGTCCTCTAAAACTTCTAACTCTTCAGACACTCACTCTGCTGCTTATGGTGTCTCTACCACTAGCAACTCTGCTGCTGGTTCAAACAACAGTGATACTATGAGTGATGCTGCTATTTGTGCTTTCTTGGCTGATCTTACTACAGGTACTCAAGTTCTAAATCAGGATGCTGATCATATTGATCCTGATGCTCTTGAAGAGATTGATTTGAAGTGGCAAATGGCTATGTTAACCTTGAGAGCAAGAAAGTTCTTAAAAAGGACTGGCAAAAAGCTCAAGCATAAGCCTCAGGGTAATATGGGATTTGACAAATCAATGATAGAGTGCTACAACTGTAACAGAAAGGGGCATTTTGCCAGGGAATGCAGAGCTCCAAAGAAGAATGTACAGACTCCCAAGAAGACTGAAGATGAGTCAAAGCCTTCTATTGCTTTGGTGTCTTGTGATGGGTTAGGTGACTATGACTGGAGTGACATGGCTGTAGAAGAACCAAACCAAGCTTTCATTGCTGAAGTCAAGACTAAAGGGCATAACTTTGCTCTTATGGCCTATGCTTCTTCATCATCTGGTTCTGACTCTGAGGTATCCAATGAGTCTAATGATTCTACTTGTTCTTTTCAATCTTGTGTAGACACTATAGAAGAACTTAAAACTAGGAATGAAAGTCTTAGGCAAGAAGTTGAGTCCCTAAAACTTGATAACTTAGGTTATAAAGTAGGAATTCAAAATGTAGAAAGAAGACTTGAATATCTTAAAGAGATTGAGTTTGAATATGTTGATATAATTAATATACAGGATGGTGAGCTTTTTGTTAAAAAGAATGAGATTGAAATGCTTAAGAGAAAGCTAACAGAAGCAGAACAGGCTAGAGATGCAGCTTTTGCAGATAAAGATAAACATATTGTAAGAGTTGAAAAACAAAAGTTTGCTTCAATTGCCATAGACCATGCTATTCAATGTCAATTAATGAGAAAAGGTAGTGGCATAGGATACAATGAAGTAGCTCCTCCAATGAAAAGTGCCTTTGCACCAACAGGAAAGGAGTTATCCTTCATTAGTATAACAAAAGACATCAAACCTAGTGAAGAAACCAGTAATATGCCTAATCAAACAACTAGGGTTGATGATAAAAAGTTTTCTGATGAACCAATTGTTGAAGATTAGGTGTCAGATAGTGAGGATGAACAGAATGAGCCAACACAACAAGTTAAACAGGAAGAAATTCCTAAAGTTGATGAGTCTAGAGTTAAACAGGTTAAGTTTCTGAAACCTGTGCTAGGTCATAATATGTCTAAGAAAGTTGTTTAGTATAATGAAGTACCTAGACATCATATGAAAAGGTTAAATAACAAGCCTAGGGGTAATCAAAGGAACTTCAACAACCTAGTTTCACATAAATTAGGTAATGAATTTCAATTGAAAAAGAAGGCATGTTATAAGTGTGGTAGTTTTGAGCATCTTATTGCAAATTGTAAGGACTACCAAAAACCTGTTTGGAACCAACATACAAGAGTGAATCATCAAAACTTTTCAAAAAGGACTCACTCTCCCTCCAAAAGACAAATGGTTCCAAGAGCAGTTTTATTGAGGTCTGGTATCACTAGATCCATTCTAAATACTCAACCAAACAGACCTTTTCATAAAAACACAACTGGTCCTACTGCTAGTCCAAAAGTAGACTCTACTGCTAAGGCAAAAGACTCTACTGCTGTTCCTAAAGTAATAACAAATACAGTTGTTGGAAATCATTTTTATGTTGTAAAGGCCTCAGCTTGCTGGAGTTGGAAACCAAAATCAAATGGTTTAACTAAAGCTTCCAACACCAGCAGTGCATCAATGGACCTCATTAAATATGATTATGTTGATGCACAGGGCAGATCCAAGTCAGTGATGGCTTGGGTCAAAAAGAGAAACTGATTTCTCTACTTTTCATGTGCAGGGCAATCTCCAAGATGATCTAAAAGACAAAGGAATTGTTGATAGTGGTTGCTCTGAACATATGACAGGAGACATATCCCAACTTGAGGATTTTGAGCCAATGGAAAATGGTGGATATGTTGCCTTTGGTAATGATGTCAAAGGAGGAAAGATTATAGGTACTGGTACAATCAAAACAGGAAATTTGGATTTTGAAAGAGTGTTCCTTGTGGATGGACTTAAGTTTAATCTCTTTAGTGTCTCACAGATGTGTGACAAAAGGAATTTTGTTCTTTTTACTGATACTGAATGTCTTATCCTTTCTCCTGACTTTAAGTTGCCAGATGACAAATTTGTGCTACTAAGATTCCCTAGATCTGATAACATATATAGTGATCATATAAAGAGCATAGTTCCCAAAAGAGATCTAACTTGTCTTCTTGCAAAGGCCACTATTAATGNTTTGTTCTTTTTACTGATACTGAATGTCTTATCCTTTCTCCTGACTTTAAGTTGCCAGATGACAAATTTGTGCTACTAAGATTCCCTAGATCTGATAACATATATAGTGATCATATAAAGAGCATAGTTCCCAAAAGAGATCTAACTTGTCTTCTTGCAAAGGCCACTATTAATGAATCCAAATTATGGCACAGAAGACTTGGACATTTGAATTTCAAAACTATGAATAAATTGGTCAAAGGCAATCTTGTGAGAGGATTACCTTCAAAAGTTTTTGAAAATCTTGAAACCTGTGTTGCTTGTCAAAAGGGTAAACAACACAGAGTGTCTTTTAAGTCCAAAGTTGTTAATACCATTACCAAGCCTTTACACTTGCTTCATATGGATTTATTTGGACCTGTTTATGTGAATAGTCTGAATAGGAAGCAATATTGCCTAGTTGTCACAGATGATTTTAACAGGTTTACATGGGTGTTCTTTCTAGCTTCTAAGGATGAAACCACTGAGATTCTAAAAGAATTCATAACTAGAATAGAAAACCTAATAAATCATAAAGTAAAGATAATCAGATGTGATAATGGAACTGAATTTAAGAATTATGCTATGAATCAGTTCTGTGTGGGTAAGGGTATTTTAAGACAATACAGTGTTGCTAGAACTCCTCAACAAAATGGTGTAGCAGAAAGGAGAAATAGAACATTGATTGAGGCTGCTAGGACTATGTTGTCAGATTCTAAGTTGCCTATACCTTTTTGGGCTGAAGCAGTGAACACTGCCTGCTTTGTGCAAAATAGGAGTAAGGTAGTTAAGCCTCACAATAAGACCCCTTATGAATTGTTCCATGGTAGAAAGCCAATGATAGCTTTCTTTAGACCATTTGCACTAGGCCAAAAATGACCTTTCGTCACACATGGTTCGTTTTTTGAACGGTCCACACTGTGACATTTTTACGTGACTAAAGGTACCAGCGTAAATAAACAAAGCCACATTGATCGATTTGTGTGACCATTTCGTAAACTATTGTCACGCATTTGTGTATACTATGTAACTAGAGGGTAACTGTTAAATATTTTTCCATCAATTTAGTCACGTTAATTTGGACGTGTGACCGATGGCAAATCAGCTCGAAACATTAGTCACGCTATAGATATACATATGTGACAAATATATTTCACACAATTGCAACAATGCTGACAAAAGAAGATATATGGCACACGATGCTACTTGTTGTATGTGGCTAAACATTATATAGTCAAGTTTGTCACACATTATATAAACGTGACTTGCTATTCTTTGCTTGAAATAGTTACGCCACATATGGAATTTTAAATTGTGACAACTAAATTCAGTTAAAGCGTTAGTTCACCGAAATGCCATTTAAGAGTGACAAATATATGTCACCACACTTGAAAGAGTGTGGACCAAATGGTCCCATAATATGGGGGTCCCCCACACAAAACCATACAAACATGTTAAGTGTAACGAAAATTCGACACATATGCTCACGTAAGTTAATATGTGTGTATAAAGTTTGAATGTGTGTTTGCTGTGCCAAATCTAACGTGTATAGTCACAGTTATTTGAAGCCACGATCATGTGACTATAGGCT
>LBNU01011518.1:0-17855 GCA_014162995.1 Artemisia annua | reverse complement strand
TGTTAGGCTTTGTATTTTTATAAATTAAAGTGTCCGGTTCATTAAAGTTCTTAAATCATGTAATAGGTTTGCGTTAGAAAAAGTTTCAAGAGTTAATAAGCTGCATTAGTTCAAATAGAAAGAAGTCTAAGGGCCATACCATGTAATATCAAAAGCCCTAGACTTGTTAAGATCTATATAATGTAATGAAACCTCATTATTGAGGTTGAGCTTCATCATTTTGATATACACAGCATAGTTCTTATGCTTTTTACGGATGATTGTTCCAACTCTCTCCTCCCCTCTCTCTACTCTCTCTCTAGAATAAGTACGGATAAGTTGTGAAATAAGTTGTAACTCCAAGGTCCTACAAAGTGGTATCAATCGCCAAGGGATACGATTTAAGGTTGGTTTAAGAGTTAAGTTTGGATTGGTTTTTGGTCGTTTTGGGTATTTATTGGTTCGTTTGATTTAGTTTTTACTCGTTTGGTTTACTATTGTGTGTACTCAAGGTTGTGTGGGCGTTAAAAATCATTTGGATTACTCCATTATATATCCAAAATCTTATCGACTAACGTTTATCTTTTGGCATAATTAATAAACGGCCTTAGATTTTCGTAGGATTACCTTTACCCTTTGAAACATTGAGGACAATGTTTATCTTTAGTCTGGGGGTGAATCTTCGATTCGATTTGACCTTGCACTTTCACCTTTGTCGTTTACTCTCGCAACCCCGTTTTTCCTAAAAAAATGAAAAAATTGAAAAAATATAAAAATTTTGAAAAATTTGATGAAAAAATGATGAAAATGTTGTGAAAAAGCACAAAAAAAAATGAGAAAATTTGAAAAAATTGTGAAAAAATATAATAAGTGTTTTGGCACCGTGTTGACTTTCCAGCTGGTGAGAGTAAGAATAAAATTTTGATTTGACCGGGCGCATTGAGCCCTAGCTTGTTCCCTTAACCAATGGTAATCATATAAGCTCGTGCTAGTCTTGTACACAAGAAGCTATAAAATGCGAATTCTTTCTTAAGAATTTGCAAGTTCCCGTACTTGACTTTGAAAATGCATGGCTTAAAAGCTTTCGCTAGTCTTTTACATAAGGAGATAGAAAACGCGAATTCTTTTATTAGAATTTGCAAGTTTCCATAACTGACTTTATATATGCGTGGCTGATTATCGGCTAAGTATTCGCGGGTCTCATTATTTGAGAACTTTGAAAATGCGAAGAGTGAGAGATGATAGAGTTAATTTAGAAGTTAGATGCCATACGTAGAGTAGTTGGTTCTCTTTAGAGCTCATAGAAGGTACTTGTGGCCTTTTGCTCTCATCAGATTGTTTCACTCCATATCTTGTGTATAAATAATTAAAGATATTTAGGTTTTGACGAAATTTAGTTCTTTATCTTCTTAAAAGAATCTTTGCTTTAAAAATTGGGTATACATCAAGGATACAAGTCAAGAGTATTGTGTTATATGTATGAGGTTTCGGAACTACCCGTTAAAGTTCCTTGGTTATAAGTGAAAAAAAGTAAAAATAAAATAAAATAAAATAAAAAATAAAAAAAAGTGAAGAAAGAAAAGTATGAAAAAGAAAAAAAGTGAAAAAGAAAGAATAAAGTTTAATGATGAGATTTATGGTTATGTGCTTAAGTGTTAGACAAGTTGGTGGCGCGTGAGGTGCATGTGAATGGTCCTATAGCGGGCACATGAGGTGCACGTGAGTTTCTCCCCAACTTATGTCTATTATGATGTATGATTCCAAAGTCTTCATTGTATGTGAATAAGAGTGTATATGTATAAAAAATCCTTGATGTGGACCTCATTTTTCGGGCAATGGTTCTTGAGAGAAGATGAATAACTACGTAGCGTCTTAATTCTTGGTATCTTTATCGGATTAAAACATATTGGAACGAGAAAATATGAAGCAATTCATTTCTCAACATAATTTTAAAAAATCTAGATACACTAAGATATGGGAGCGAGAGGTTATTTTACAAGTAACTTCCATGAGTAGTGTTGGCATCTATTTTCTAAGTAGGCTGTGATCTCGTTTATAAGCTTAGTTTGGGAGCTCGTGAAAAATCAGGGATGATGAATTTTATCCGTATGGTCATTTCTCCATGAGTCGTGTTTCTATTCTATGACCCTAAAAGTTATTGCAAAATAATGAAAGTCAGCATACCGTCACAATAATAAAGTGTGAAAAATACAAAAATATTAGTGTAAAGTTAGTATACGGAATAAAATGGGATAACGGGGCATTTTAGGGAATAAATGGTTTTGAAATCTCTTTTGAACGTTCTTGCTACTTTTCAAAGTTAGTAAAAAGAGGTTTTGAAATTATTTATCTCAAAAGCGTGATTTGATTACATTGCGTGAGGACACGGCAATACCTTAGTCTGGGGGATTTTGGTATGTGTGTATTTACACATACCTTTTTACCTTTATATCGGACCAAAACAACCAAAAACCCGATCATAAATGCCAAATATATCGTGTTTTTGTGTTTATGATTGTGCAGGTACGGATATCGTGAAAAAGGACAAAATTAATGAGAAACCGACAACACGAACACGGGATTTGGAAAGAGTAGCAAAAGCCGAGGCCGGGGAAGGAAATTACAAGTTTAGATCTCGATTATTCTCTACATGCCAAAATCTACCTTGAAGATTCATCTTTGTCACAAATAGTCCTTGGATATACTTTTCAAAGTTGGCAAATGTGGCCCTTGAAGTTTACAATTTTACAACTTTGGTCCTTGGAATTTTCAATAAACTAATCTTACACCACTACTTAAAAAATCTGCCAAAATAAACCCTTTTACACTAAACCCAAAAATAAAACTCAATCCCAACCAAATCCAGCCCACCACCAAATACTTTACCCAAGCCCACCAATCCCTCTAACCTTTGACCCGACCCAAACATCAAACTATAATAAATAAACCCAAACACCCCAAACCGCCATTTTAATCCTCCCCGTTTTACTGCTCACACATCCTCTTCAATTTACCTGGTCCCTCAGCCAAAGTTACCCGTACTAAAGGACCTTCTAGAAAGTACTGACCTGGCAGGGTGAATAACGACATTAGGAATGACATGTGGCAGCTGGAAGCTTTCTTATTGGTCGAAGTGATGTGGAAGTTTAATCCAAGGGCCAATTTTAGAGACAGATGATGACATATTGATTGAAGGGCTACGATTATAGCATCTGGATGCTTCTACAGATACCCAGCTCCTCACCTCAAGGCTATATAAAGCCCCTTCATTTTCACAGATTGGGTTGGTTAGATTTTAAGTCAAATTAGGAGTAGTGTAGCCTTAGGGTAATTAGTTTAATCTCAGTATTTTAGCTCTGTAATTCACTTATCAACTATTGTAATCAGCTCCCATTTTAATTCAAATTCAGTTTACCTTTGAATCTCTTGTTTAAATTTTACTTCAATGCTTTCAAATTAGTTCTCTTATGGTTAAACAACTATTTTAAGCTTCTATTTCAGTTTCAAATTTTCATTTAAGCTTTACCATTGCTTTCTGATAGTTTAAATTGGTGTTTGGATTTGTTAAGTTTGAATTCTCAAAAGTCAAAGTTAGTCAAACTGCTTATTGAATAAGCATTTGAGCTTAATCTGCTGAAGATTATGAAGACCCTTAGACACTTATAGATTTCTTTGATGAGCTGCACCTTAATCTCCTCCATTTCTTCTTAAGCTCAGTTTTGTGTTCATGTAAGTCGTTTTCCTCATCTTCTCATTTGATTGCTTCTGCTTATTTTCTGCTTTGTTTTGAGCTCACTTGTGTTATTTCTGCTTTGGTAGTATAAATATAGTTGATAGTTACTTAATTCTCCTTTGTCATTTGCTAGTTTGTTTTATTGTTCATTTTGCAAAATTTTTAGTCGTAATAGCTTAATATAGAATTAGCTTATCTAGTACCTATTTTCAGTTCATTTTATCTTTAATTTGATTCATATAGCTTGTGTTTGCAGTTAGAATCAGTAGCTTAGATTATATCACTTTAAAACTTGCAAAATCTCAAATAAGTCATATAAAGGAGTGTTTGGCACTAAGGATAATTTTGTGTTTTGGTCAAATTGGTTCACTAAATAAAAATTGGTTAGTTTTCTTTAAGTCATATAAGTAGTATTCTGATCATATTAAGTGTTTTCCTAAACGTTTTCAGCCTCTCTTTTGATTTCCAAAGTTTTCATGAACTAAAAATGTTTTTCTCAATCAAATTTTGATGTAATAAGTTTAGGTGAGTTTTGAGGTTATAACTGAGTTTAATAGAGTCATTTAGATATAGTAACAAGTTTTGGGTCAGTTTCCATAGTTTACAAGGCAATTTGATCATGGGATAATTACTTATATGGCCAAGTTGCCCAAAGTTTGGGGATTTTTACCTCAAAAAAAAAATTCCGCCTTTGGCCAGTTGCCCAGGGCAACTTTTTTAAATTTTTGGCAACTTGGACACTTGTCATCCCATAGGCGCGACACGTGTCCCGCCCTAAAAAGTTGCCCTGGGCAACTGGCCAAAGGCGGATTTTTTTTTAGGTCAAAAATCCCCAAAATTTGGGCAACTTGGACATATTAGTAATCATCCCTTTGATCATTTTCCTTTTCTGTCACAAATTTCGAAAACCAAAAACAAAAAAACAGTTCTTGAACCTATCCCATATCAGTTAGATTTTTAGGTAGTTTAATCGTTTTCAAAATCTTTGATAAGTTCTTTTCCATGTCCCCTGGTTGCTTAACTTTTGTGGTTTTCAGTTTTAAGGCTTAAACCCTTTCCTTTTCTAGCATTAATCTTAGTTCAAAATCCCATTTCAACCCATTTTGCAAACTATGACACCCTCACTTTTTACCCAAATCGGTTTTTGTTTTGATTTTTCATTTCTTATTTACAAGACCAAATGTGCTAAGATTTGGTATGCTAGTTTTTTTGTTGCTCTCATAGAGTCATAGTTAATGCTTATTTTTATGAATTTNCGATTTTTTGTGCCGACAAGTAGCAGTTGCCCAGGGCAACTTTTTTAAATTTTTGGCAACTTGGACACTTGTCATCCCATAGGCGCGACACGTGTCCCGCCCTAAAAAGTTGCCCTGGGCAACTGGCCAAAGGCGGATTTTTTTTTAGGTCAAAAATCCCCAAAATTTGGGCAACTTGGACATATTAGTAATCATCCCTTTGATCATTTTCCTTTTCTGTCACAAATTTCGAAAACCAAAAACAAAAAAACAGTTCTTGAACCTATCCCATATCAGTTAGATTTTTAGGTAGTTTAATCGTTTTCAAAATCTTTGATAAGTTCTTTTCCATGTCCCCTGGTTGCTTAACTTTTGTGGTTTTCAGTTTTAAGGCTTAAACCCTTTCCTTTTCTAGCATTAATCTTAGTTCAAAATCCCATTTCAACCCATTTTGCAAACTATGACACCCTCACTTTTTACCCAAATCGGTTTTTGTTTTGATTTTTCATTTCTTATTTACAAGACCAAATGTGCTAAGATTTGGTATGCTAGTTTTTTTGTTGCTCTCATAGAGTCATAGTTAATGCTTATTTTTATGAATTTTTATACAAGTCTTTAGATAGATTTTACCTAGCTTGAACTTGCCTCTTAACTAACTTTTGCTCTGCACTTTTCACCATCTGTCCAATTAGCCCATTGTTCAGCTGTTATACATAGCTAAATATAAGCCAAATCTCTTTCATAAGTCATTTTAGTTTTGATAATTGGTCTTTTGAATCATCAAATTAGCTTTCATAGTAATATTTTCTATTTTCCTAGTTTTCTAAAATTCCAAATAGAGTCGTTAAGTAGGCTTAGATCTGATCTAGTTTAAGTATGCTTAAGTTGTTCAAATTACATTAAACTTGGTTTTCTGAATAATATGGGTGGCCTATCTTCACAATGCAATTGCTTCTTCACCATTTGGAATTAGTTTGCTAGCTTTTAAATAAGCTCAAAAAGCCCCCCCCCCCCCTAGGCTTGAATAAACCCTGCACCAGTCAACTGTTCCAACACCACCATTATCAGTTCTCATTTTAAGCCCTTAATAAGCTCTAATATACCTAAAATTTGGTTTACATGTTATTTTCTAGCTTATCTTTATGTTTCGTTATTGTTAGACCTTAACTTTTTGTTTTTTTAGCTTATGCATCAGCTTCAAAGTAGGTAGTTAGTCTATTTGTAGGCCTGCTGTTCATTATATTCAGTCCTAGTAGCTCCCTTAGTAGCTTAATTTAGGCTTATTCATCAAACCTTAGGGTCTGATTTTTGGTTTATATGTAGTTTATAGTATAAGCTTGCTTTAGTTTAAGTTTAGTAGAATAGCATTAGCTTATTGATAGCTTTAAGTTGGCCTTAGAGGCTATTTTTGCATCGGTTTTCAGTTTTAACTTTTGATTGATTTGGCTTATTTGCTCAATTAAGCTTGTAGGATTGTTTGTTCTAGTTTGCTCTAGATAGCTTAGGGGTAGTTTAAGCTTCTTCTCCCCTTCTTTTGGATTAGCTTTAGAGTTTTCATACTAACTTTTTAAGTTTTCTAAATTCCATTTCAACAATTATATTAGTTTAAATAGTTTTTTTTAATTCATAAGAATTTCGTAAAAAAAAATGTTTTTCTTTTTCCCAAAATTTTCTTTTTACATTTAGAACTTAGGAAATTTGTTTTTACTCCCGTAGGATTAGTCTAGCTTTAATTTCACTTTTTATCTTGCGCTCGTACGTAGTTTTTAGATTAGTTAGTACGTTTTTAGTTTAGATTAGGTTTTAGGATTCTCGTGCTTTACATCATTATTTTATATGCTTTATTTGTTTGTTTTATTCTATATTTTACATTCTTAGCTTAGAAATCCAATCATATCTTACTTTTATCCATTCACGACACGAATCACACAACGGAATCATAATTCCATTCACACCTTCGCTGGGAAACGACCCGGGGAAATACTTTCACGAGTATTTCTACGGATAAATCACTATACTATAATTGCTTAATCACACAACCTCAGAACAAAAGAGCCGGGGAAGATATATCTACCCGTGTTCAAAAGAGGAGCAGGCCGGGTGCTAACGTTCCGGTTGTTGAGTTGGATTCGATGGAGGATATCCCTACTCCCACTCCTATTCGTTCTGTGCATCCAACGGGTCAATCTTCCGTTGGCAAAGAAGGAGGGAGTAATTTGGCAGGGGGTGTCGATGTTGGTATGTTACGGATATGCTATATGCCTTTATTTGCATTTTCGTCCAATGTTATTTGTTCATATCTTTCTTGGTTTTTCAGGTGGTTCGAAGGCTGCCCCTTCCCGTCGGGGTAAACAAGTGGCCGAAGAAGAGGACGTTGATATTGAGTCTGATTATTCTGATGAGGCGTTCATTCCGGAGTGGTCCGTTAAAAGGGGGACTCGGATGAATAATTCGACTGCATGTAGGGATCTGATGGTTCATTGGGCTCCTCCTGGCGAAGAGAAGTACCTTGATGCTCATGATGATCACGAGGCAATTCAGCATTCCTGGCTGTTATTGGGAAAGAGTTCTACAGCTTTTGCAGACCTTCTCTTCCGTTTTGAAAGCACTAGGAAAGACTACCTGAAGATGTCCACCGTTCATAAGGATTGCGATCAAAAGGCCAAGGATGAGCTGAAAATTTCAGGAGGTCCAGGGAGAGCTGGAAATATTGAAGGTCAATCATGCTGGTTGTGCTGCCGGAGAGCCTAAGGAGCTTAAGAAGTTAAAGGTCGGGCACTCAGGCTGTTCGGCTAGAGAGTTGGGTTTGACGGAGATGGTGACAGAGTTGGAAAGAGAGAAAGAAGAATGGAGGAAGGTGTCGGGGTACCAAGTCGAGAAAATCAAATCTTTGTAGGCTGAGTTACAGAAGACCAGGTTGAGGTTGAGTGATGAGGAGATGGAATGTCAGGAGCTGCGGAACACCAATAAGGATTTGGCGATTCGGATGGGGCATACGGAAATGGACCGTAATAAAGTTGTCAACAAGTTTATTCCGGAGATGGTTCGCAGGTTGTTGGGCAGTCATGAGTACAAAGAAGCCCTAGCTGAGCCATTTAATTTGTATTCTCAATCTGGATTCTTGGATGGGGTTCACGTGGGGAGGGAGTCGGATGATGTGGCAAAATTATTGGAGGGCGTGGAAGGACTTGACATGGATGCTGATGCAAAATACCAGCCATTATACGATCAATTGTTTGTCAAGGACTATTCGTATGTCCAGAAGATCCGTAAGACCTGCCGCCAATCGTTCAAAGAACTCATGGAGATTTACCCTGATCCTGCACCATCCGGACCTGTGACTGTCAACCCTTCTGATGCTACTGGTAAGGGCTCCTACGTGGAGGCGGCTGCCGGTGCATTGGGGTCTAACAACCAGGTTGATGCCGAGGGTCCTTCTACCGAGAATCTATTGGTTCAAGACTCGTCCATCCCGCAAGATTCATCCCTCCATCCTTGAAGTGACTTTGTGATGTTCGGGGATACGGGCACCTCCATTTAGACTATGGGTTTAAGGTGTTTCAGATTCTCCTGTGAAGCTTTTATCATAACCTTGTGTAATTTTTCTTTTGCTGTTGTTATACCTTGGAATTTGGATGCTCCATTCAGACTATGGGACCAAACATTCTTAATTCTTAGTAAAGCTGAAGTTCTTAGTTTATTACTTTCTTTATTTTCCGGGGCTGTATAGCCACCATGTTATGTAACCAATCCTTCCTTTTGTTCTTACGAAGGAGTGAATGAATGACTATTATGAATCTTTTTGTGTTTGTATGTTATTCTATGTTTTGGTCCAGTTGTTTAATCATTTTGTGTAATGTGAGGCATTTTGATTATGAGCTTAAAAACGCGCAATTTTTTTTTGCTTCGGACAACTTGTGTCGTTCGGCGCTTGGCCGTAGTAGCGTTCCTTGGCCATCGTCTTGGGGTGTAAGCCGTTTCGGGCAACTTGTGTCGTTTGGCACTTGGCCGTAGCAATGTTCTCTGGCTACCCGCTTGGGGTGTAAGCCATCTTTGGGCAGTTTGTTTTTATTCGGCGCCTGGCCGTAGTAGTGTTCTTTGGCTACCCTCTTGGGGTATTAGCCATTTTGGGCAATTTGTGTCGTTCGGCGCCTGGCCGTAGTAGTGTTCTTTGGCTACCCTCTTGGGGTGTAAGGTATTTTGGGCAATTTGTGCCGTTCGGCGCCTGGCCATAGTAGTGTTCTTTGGCTACCCTCTTGGGGTGTAAGCCATTTTGGGCAACTTGTGCCGTTCGGCACTTGGCCGTGATAGTGTTAACAGTTTTGAATAATGTAATTCGGTGAAAAGTAGTTTCTTCTTTCGTCTGCGGAATGGATGCATTAAATTTTATTATAAACGAGAAATGGCCTCTATGGGCCTTACAACTAGTCTTCCGGACATAGCGGATTACATAAAACACTTCTTAAGGTTAATTGCATGCGAGGTCCGAGGTATTTCCTCATCGTCCATAGTCTGAAGCTTGTAGGTACCGTGCTGATAAGCTTACACGATCCGATACGGACCTTCCCAGTTTGGTCCTAGCTTTCCTTGATCCTTCACTCTGCTGGCTTCGTTCTTCCGATACACGAAATCTCCCACTTTGAACGATTCGGGTCGCACCCTTTGGTTGTAGTACTGTTCCACCTTCTTCTTGTATTTGGCTTCCCTTATCGCTGCGATCTCCCTTTGTTCTTGTAGTATATCCAAATTTAGATTGATCTCTTCGTCATTGTTTTCGGCATTCACTGTCATGGTACGGAAGGTAGGCATGCCAATTTCAGCCGGAATGACCGCTTCGCTTCCATATGTTAGGCTGAAGGGAGTTTCTCCGTTACTGGTCTTCAGGGTGGTACGAAATGCCCATAACACGTTAGGTAGTTCATCGACCCATCCGGACCTCTCTCGGCCTAGCCTTGACTTAAATCCCTTCATTAAACTCTTGTTGGCTCTTTCTACCAATCCGTTAGCTTGAGGGTGAGCTACGGCTGTATTGATCTGGGTGATGTTTAGTCTCTCGCACCAACTTTTGAATGGATCACCAATGAAGTTGCTTCTGTTATCCGTAACGATCACCTTGTGTATTCCGAACCTACAGACGATGTTGTCCCACACAAACTTCTTTACTTCTTTTCCCATTGTCCTGGCTAGCGGTTTTGCCTCCATCCACTTTGTAAAGTAGTCTATTGCCACAATTACGTATTTAACTTTTCCTGGAGCTTCGGGTAGAGGTCCCAATACATCCATTGCCCACTGGTAGAACGGCCATGGTGCCATCACGGAGGTCAACACGGTTTTTGGTAGCTTCGGCACCGGTGCGTGTATCTGGCACGAGTCACACTTCTGAATCACTTCCCTTGCGTCTCGGTGCATGGTTGGCCAATAATATCCTTGCCTCATAAGTTTGGCTACGACGGAACGCGGTCCGGAGTGCATTCCGCATGCTCGTTCGTGTACCTCCCGAATTACATAGTTGGCTTGAAGAGGTCCCACGCATCTTAGCATAGGGCCTAAGCATGATTTTTTGAACAGAACATCATCTATTATTGTGTAGTGGCTAATCTTCATCCGGAGAGTTCGAGCTTCATTTTCATCTTCCGGTGAGATTTCATTTTTCAAACATCAGATGATTGGTGAAGTCCAATTTTCTTCTTCTTCTTCTTCTACTATTGCGCTGATGATCTCCTCTTCGGTTGATGGGTGCTCCAATACTTCGACTAGGACTTCTTTTGTCAAGTGGTCGAATGCCACGGATGCAAGCTTGCTTAGTATGTCGGCTTTCTGATTTTGTGCCCTTGGGATGTTCTTTATTTTGAAACGATCGAAGCAGGCAATGTATTCTTTGGCTTTGGCCAAGTATTTTGTCATGCTCTCCGTATATGCTGTGAAATCTCCATTGATTTGACTTGCCGCTAAGTTTGAGTCTACTCGTACGTCCAGTGCTTTTACCTGCATCTTTCTTGCGATTCTCAGTCCGGCTATTAATGCTTTGTATTCTGCCCCATTATTAGTGGCATCAAAGTTTAACCGGAGGGCGTAAGTATACTCTTCCTTGTCCGGGCTGATTAGTACTAATCCTACTCCGGCGCCTTTTTTGCTAGACGCTCCGTCAGTGTATAGTGTCCACTCTTCGGATTGAGAGATATCATATATCTCCATGCCCTTCCCTTTCGGATCCTGATTGGCTTCACCGATGGGGATTTCATTGATGAAATCAGCTAGAACCTGTCCCTTGACTGCATTCCGTGGTACATATGTGATCTTGTAGGCCGCTAACTCCACGGTGTATTTAGCTAGTCGTCCGGATGCTTCTGCCTTGTTTAGTATTTGTTTGATGGGTTGATCAATTATGACCTTTATGGGATGAGCCTCAAAATATCGTCTTAGCCTTCTAGACAAATGTAGCAAAGCTAAGGCCAGTTTTTCTACCGGGGCATACCTCGTTTCGGCTTCATGCAATGTTCTGCTCACATAGTGTACCGGAACTTGTCGTCCTTCCCTTTCTTCCAACATGACCCCACTTAATTCCTCCTTTGCAGCCGCTAGGTAGAGGTAGAGATCCTCTTTCGGCTTTGGTGTTTTCAAATAAGGGAGCTCTAAGATTAGTTTTTTCATTTCACGAAAAGCTGTTTCGGCTGCTTCTGTCCAGCGGTACTCGTCTTTGTTTTCCTTGGTGATGTTTTTTAACGTTTCGAAAAAGGGCAATGACCTTTCGGCTGACTTGGATAAAAAACGGTTAAGGGCAGCAAGTTTACCGCTCAAACTCTGCATTTCTTTGAGTGACTTTGGTGATTGCATATCGGCAATTGCCCTGCTTTTCTTGGGATTCGCCCTGATTCCCTCCGAGGTCACCATGTATCCCAGGAACTTTCCTTCTTCAACTCCGAAAGAGCATTTCTTCGGGTTTAGCTTCATGTTGATCCTCCGAAGGTTATCGAATGTTTCGGCAATATCAGCCAGCAAATCTTTTTCCGTTCTGCTTTTGATCACCATATCATCTACGTATGCTTCTAAGTTTCGGCCGATTTGTATCCGGAAGGCCGTATCCACCAATCTTTGGTACGTTGCTCCGGCATTCTTTAGTCCGAATGGCATTTTGGTGTAGCAGTATTTTCCATGTTCAGTGTAGTAGGCCGTCTTCTCTTCATCTTCTTTGGCCATTTGAACTTGGTGGTATCCCTTGTAGGCATCGAGGAAACACTTATACCGAAATCCCATGACTGACTCAATCTTCCAATCGATTTCGGGTAACGGGTGGTAGTCTTTCAAACAGGACGAATTGAGGTTCTTGAAATCGATGCACATTCTCCAGCTGTCGTCTGGATTCTTTACTACCACTGGGTTTGAGATTGATGTCGGATATCGCACGGGTCGTACTATTCCGGCCTTTAGCCATTCTGCTACTTCTTTGTTTATAGCCTGGTTCTTTTCGTCCGAAAATATTCTTTTCTTTTGGGCTACCGGTCTGTCCTAGACGTTTACATTGAGCCTTTGTTCTGTGATCCTTCGGGGCACTCCTGTCATATCGGATGGTTCCCATGCAAAAACATCCTGGCTATTTTTTAGCAATGTTATCAATTGTCTTCTTCCTTCCTTAGAGAAGTTTTTCCTATCGTTACAAGCTGTTCCGGATATGCCGGATGAACCATGATTTCTTCCGTTTCTGTGGTTCGTTCTTCTTGTGTATCGGTGGTCCGGGGTATTTCGGCTTCAGCTTCCCTTTCTAGCAGGAATTTCTCTTCTAAATTTCTGCATTCCGAAATGATGACTGATCAGGTAACCAGGGTGGCTATGCCCCTAGGTGTTGGGAATTTCATCATCGAGTGTATAGTTGAGGGAATGGCCCTTAGTTTTTTCATCCCGGATCGTCCCAGAATGATGTTGTAAGGGGAAGGGAATCTTACTATGGCGAACTTCATGGTTGTTCTGCGGTATAACCCTTCATTTCCGAAGCATACCTCAAGCTCGATTTTTCCCAGCGGGTTGATAGCTTCTCCGGCAAATCCTACCAATGGTGTATTGGTTTCCCTGAGTCTGGATTTGATGGTGGGATCAAGATTTTCGAAGCAGTGTTCGTACATAACTTCCACCGAGGCCCCTTGATCGACATAGACTCTCCTTATCGTATATCCTTCCACCTCGGCTTCGACGATCAGAGGCTCCTTGGACACATCTCCCGGCAAGATCGAAGGGAAGCTGATAGGGGCATTCATCCATTCGTCTTCTTGGTCGGACCTTACGTTTTCCTCCCCTTTCATGATAGCAAACCATGTTGATGATTCGTCCGTGATTGGTTTGATTATTGCCTCTCGGCGGAGCCCTATCTCTTTGCCGGACATCTTTGATGAGATGATCTAGCTTACCCGTCTCCATAGCTCTTTTTAGTTGTTCCTTCAAATTGCGGCAATCGTTTGTAAGATGCTCTTTCTCCCCATGATAGTCGCAATACTTATCCAAGTTTTCTCTTGCTGGCTTCCCTCTTAACGGTGGCGGTACCGGCAGCCGGAATTGGTGTTCAGTTGCCAAAATTTCCTTGGGGGCTTTAGTGAGTACATTCAAATCTATCGGCCTCGTGTCCCTCCGATATGCGTCATTACGACGATAATCTGCACGATAGTCTGTTCGTTGCGTATTGTCATTTCTTGGTGGTCTGTAGGGTGCATAATAATCATTTCGACGGGGCTTGAAATCTTCCCGTTGGTTGCTGCGTCGGCGATCTCCTCGGAAGGGATTCCGTTGAGCGTTTTGGTCACCCCGGTTATTATGAACATTGTGATGATAGTCCCTCTTGTAGTTGTCTATCTTTTCTCCTCTAGGTATTTCGGCCGAACGATATGCCCTTTCGGAGCGGATAAAGTCACGACCCTTATCATCATTTCTGTTACCGTTCGGGGGACTTTCTCAGAGAATCTTTTGGCTAATTCTGGGCACTTGCAACTGTCGACAAAAGAGGATATTTGCATGATTTCTGGGACTCCCGATATGCGGCTAGCTTCATCTGTCCATCGCTCCTTAAACTCAGGTAGAGTTTTGTTGGCCTGCCGGATGATTTTTGTGATCTCCAAGGGATCCTTAATACATTTCCTTCGAAGGGCGAACCTTTGTACGAACTGTTCTCTCAGAGCGTCCCAGCTATCGATACTGCCTCACGGCAGACGATCGAACCATCCTCTAGCTGCATCATCTAAGGTTTGTTGGAACATCATGCACCATATCGGCATAGGCCAGGCACCCTGGTGGGCTGCCCCTTCGAACCTTGTGATGTGATCATCCGGATCTGTGGACCCATCATACAACTTCAGATGAGAGGGCACTGTATACTTAGCGTTCTTGGGGCTGGAGAAATCGATGATCCTACGAGTAAAGGGGCTCTTGGAGGCTGCTTTAAAAGGTTTGGAAAGGTCATCTAGGGGTTCCTCTCCGTTCTTTTTTTCCTCCGGTTTCTCGGGATTCCTCTTCGTCGAAGTCGAGCTGAATGGGTTTGATGGGTGTTCCTCCGCCGGTGTTGTGTTCATGGATTAAGGCTTTTAGTGTTGTGATAGGATTTTGAATTTGTTCGAGTTGATCTTGGTTGTTGTCATTATTCTTCCCACTACCTTCTGGTGTTTCTAGCGTAGGACCCCTCATCTCTTAGCTTTGGTAGAGTGAATAACGGTCCCACGGATGGCGCCAATTTGTTGAGGTAAAATCTTGCGTTCACCCCGAACAAGCAGTGTGAGCCCTTCAGATTATCCTGAATCCTCCGGGTATCCTCAGGTCCTACGAATGGGTTGAAGGTCCTTCGGATTCCTACAAAATAAATACGTCCGTTAGACTCGCCCCGGGTGTTATCCCAGGACCAACCTCCGGCGTGAGAGTAAGTATATGTTTTAGAGAGATAAAGTATGAGTGAAAGTTTAGANATTTTAAACATTTCAAAGTTTGGTAAATCTTTACTATGTTGAGTCAAGATTTGGTATATTTGTTTTTCTTAAATGAACGATTTTTGATTAGAAGTCTGATTATTTTTTTTTATCAATTCTTCAAATTCATTAATTCCACAATAGTTAGTCTGTTAGCGCATCCACTATGGTGGTTTATGAAAAGGTTTATAAATTTATGAAGAGGTCTAAAAACTTGTAAACCATATTGAATATCCATTTCAAGCTTATGTGGCATGAAGAGGTCTAGGATATTGAACCTTTTCATAATTTAATGCACTTGAATTATATGTGATGTTTATAAAACTTGAAAGGGTTTTATATATAGTGGGAATAGATGTTGAGGTAAAATCTTGCGTTCACCCCGAACAAGCAGTGTGAGCCCTTCAGATTATCCTGAATCCTCCGGGTATCCTCAGGTCCTACGAATGGGTTGAAGGTCCTTTGGACTCCTACAAAACAAATACGTCCGTTAGACTCGCCCCGGGTGTTATCCCAGGACCAACCTCCGGCGTGAGAGTAAGTATATGTTTTAGAGAGATAAAGTATGAGTGAAAGTTTAGAGAGAGAGAGAGTTAATTAGTTGCCATGAGATGAATATTTGTTCTCTTTATACAGGTGTCTAGTCCTTGTCCTTGCCGACCATTTGCACGTATTTCTCGGGTTAGTGTTTGTTCGTATATCTTAATTCCATTATAGTGTACTTTGCGTACTAATTGTACTTTGGTTTGCGTAGTTATCGCATATCCGGACGGCTGGGTGATGAGGAGGAGCGAAGCCGTCCGGTGGTTGAGACCGTCCGGACATAGGAGTCGTCCGGATGTGAGTCCTCCGGACACATACGCCAATAATAGATTTATAAAACAAAAAGGTTTAAAAATTAACGTCAAAATACAATTATAAACCTTTAAAAAGGTTTACCATAGTGGATGTCGATCTAGTAGGTATCATAGTTTGTAATAAATAAACAAATATGTCCAAGAAGTGGAGTTAGGTTTTTTAGACATAATTTATTAACAATTAATGATAATCCAAGAGTGTATTTATGAATTGTTGCCTTTTTTTAGATGCATGTAAACGTACACGTCTACGAGTTGCTCATTTGTGTATTGAAATATCACCAACCAATCTTTGCACAGTCTTCGTTTGATCTGTGGATAATAGGTTGAGTATTTATTTTCTTGTTTATAAAACTCGCTATTTTTTGTTTTTTTTATTTTTTTATTTTTTTTTTATGTTGTTTCAAAAAGGCAATTTACTTGGAAACTCAAATTTAATCACTAATAATCTATGTGGTCATTTTGTTTTACAAATAAATCTATCCCGGTTATTCATAAATAGAAGCAACAATTTCACTATTTGTTGAAGATTTTCCATCACATGAAAGATGTTTTTCATGAGATATATGCTGCACCGCGTTTAATTTACTAAGCTTGGTTTTATTCGATAACATGACCAAAAGAGTTTAACAAAATTCTAATTAGAAAGACAAATCAAAAGTGTAATGTCCAATTCCGCGGTTAAGAAAAGCGAAACGAAAATCTAACATAGAATTAACATTATGTTCTAATGTGTTGATACAAAAGTTGGGCTTTCCTTGTCTGAGTTCCTTCCTTCGTATCAATTGATTGATGTCGTTTGGAACCTGCGCACTAAGAATGAAACAACACCGTTAGGCTTATCGAGGGACTTGTTTCACCGAATTATGCCTCCCGGCCGTGACGCAGGTAAAGCTCACCTCGTCACTTAAGGTTGTCCAGCGGATTTACGGCAGTACGTGAGTAATCGTCACTTTCGTGAAGTTAGGCTATCTCCCTCTGGAGGTTGTATCAGGGCCAAGTACCCGAAACATAAGCGGCCTGTACTTGGGCTCCTTAACTCCAAGGCGTATCCGCCACTATCGGAGATTTTGGTAGATATCCTCCCAATTTAGAAGAGTATCCTATATTCGTTCCCATAAATACGTATGTGGGCTTTTGGGCCTCCGGTGGGCTGAGAGCTGGGAGCGGAGGGGTTTAACGCACGTTATGGCCCACACATGTTGTGGAGCTATCGCGTCGGGTAATTGGTTTAACCGAACGGGTCCATGACCCGGTGTAGACTATAGCGATCATCATGTCCCACAGTCTAGTGGTGGCGCACAGAGCAATCGCTGCGTACGCTAGACTTCATTCGCGGTTAAATGAATTCCCACGTGTACGCGCGGGGATGAATTCCAAAATCCGCACTATTCCACGTGTGATGTACTTCAGTCACGAAAAAGTGTAGTTCATTGCACCTCAAAAGGAAACTGGGGAGGGTGTCCACCGTGTCCATGGCTTCTTTAAATTCTAACCACATTGATAGGGATACAGTGGGTTTACACGTGTCAGTCATCCGCGCTGGCTTAGGGAAAAACTAATATAAAAGAAGCCATCACACCTTTTACTGTGCATTATCACAGTTAAAAAAAAAGAATCTCTTCCCATCTTCTTCCAAAGAAACCCCTCAAGTCTGCGCATGCTTCCCTTTGTTCTTTCTCCTCGTAAAAAAAAAACTTTTTAGGTAAGACACGAGTGCCGTGTTTATTTTTTTGAAATGGTCATTCCAACCCTAAGGAGCGATTGTCATTCGAATATGTCTGAGGACGAACTCCAACGATTCGCCTCAGAAACTATTAACATTCCGTTGGAGGTATATCCGGTTTTTGCGGGCCCCAACGCGACGATAGCCTGACTTTCCACACGGGAAAGTGGGGATGGTATACGCGTTTTTTGATTATGCAAACATGCGCAGTCCCCCTCAGTGTATTCATGGACCAATTTGCTCGTTTACTAATTCTAATCCATTATCTCCCAGTTGCATCCTCTTGGCGCGCGGCCAAAGCAACTCTCAAATTCAGGTCAACCTGTCCATCCCGTCCTTCCTGGCTATTCAATCCACTAGTCCATTCTTTTTTTCCCGCGCATTCCT
>LBNU01011514.1:13303-27460 GCA_014162995.1 Artemisia annua | reverse complement strand
CAGTGGTAACAAAACCATGAGCAGTGGTAACGTAAAGCTAGCAGTGGAAACGAGCAAGCTTAGCAGTGGGAATAATATAAAGAGCAGTGGAAACCAATTTGCATTAGCAGTGGGAATGACCATACCATCACAAACATGATCAGTTACACCCATGATGTACCAAGAATACTCCTAACCAATTGATGGTGTTATCCGACCCAGCAAAACAATATATGAATCTCGTACAACCAACAATACGTAACCCATAATGAATAAAACATTGTACGTCTCCATCAACCAGTAAACTTGAAAACGACAGTTCCTTATCAAGGACATTTACCAATGAATGATTAATACCAGACCGACACCATCCTCACAACTTGCAGCATACGTCAATATCATCCAGGACCACCGACCCTGCATTCATTGGACCATTTACCCTCATGCTCCATAGAAGCCAAACATCTTGAAAAGTGTGTCTGCAGCAGTTTTCGAGACCTCATAGTTTTCACATAAAAGCTCAGATTGAAGATCCCTCCGGTGGAAATCTTCATTGATATATAGAGAAGCTCCAGTAAAAATTTCAGCCAGATCCAACGGTTAACGAAGGAGAAATCGCCTGTACAAAACTGCTCTGCAGAAAGTTGCGAAAATTGAAACCAAAGTCGAATTTATTCATCTTTCTTCGACTAAAAACCTTGTTTAATCCCACGATCACGAGCCCCGTGGCTCTGATACCACATGTTAAGATCGTTTTAGCTCGAGGTTAGTTAGACCTCATCTAGGGATTACACAATAATAAAGATAAAGAACATGTACGCAGCGGAATAAACAAATCATCTTTATTATTGCTACAAGGTTCCTTCGTCATCATCTCTACTCTAACAATACAATAAGCCCCAATGCTATGTGATCAAGTATAGCACGGTTACTAATCTAACAGGAATCATAAAGATCCTTGAGGCTATAAACAAACATACCCTAGGCGTTTTCCCCATAAAACGCCTCAACACACACACGCTTTTACTGGTTACATTGTGACACACACATATAAAACCTATTCCCTGTATCTCTTTATATAATAGAGATACTAGGGTTACAAAATACTACGAAGGACTAAATTGTAATAACTTCTTTGTAAAGCAAGTCCCTTGTATTTTGCATTTTATTCATTCTTCACTTTGTCTTCTTAAGTCCTTCATCTTTCATGTACTTTGTCATATCAACTCAAATATTAGACTCAACACTATTTTTTTAGGTTGCTCGTAGGACATCTCGGTTTACCGTCACTCTACTTACATCTTAATATTCACCTTGTTTACGGTGAGTTCATAGCCCCAATTTTACTATAATTGTTTTACAAACTCCGTGGGGGAGATACATGCTATAATTACTTATGATCACAATCTTTTGAAACTGTATACTTTCCTGATATTATTATTGCCTAAGTGTTTCCCTATAGCCTGAAAGTCCCCTTAATCGTGAATCATTAATTACATGCGTGTAAACGCGAATGCTGTGAATAGATCTATTTGGGACTGACATTCCCCATATTGGTAGGATGAGTTACGGCTGCCATGTGCACTGTATTTGTAAAATGCTAGGTATATTGGCTATTGCCTATTGACAAAGGGCATATTTATATTCTTTTTGAATATCTATTGATGCGTTAAAGTTCGGTGTCATGAGCTTAGTGCAATAATAATTATGACTTTGTATTCATTGCAATGTCGCCTTTTTACAAATTATATGTATTGTGATCAACTGCTTATATAAACTCTATGGATTTCACTCAACCTTTGTGTTTACTTTTATCATGTTTTATCTCAGGTCCTTAAGGTATTTGACAAGCACGAAGTCGCACGGAGAATGTTTTGATGGCTTGCATTTTGTTATCATTCGATCAACTCTTAAAAACTTTTATGTCTATGTATTATGTTTTCTAAAACTGTTTGGGACCTCTTGTAACTCTGATGTTTTATTTGATCGAATGATAAGCTTTTAAAAACGTCTCATTTAGAGTCGTTTTCTATGATTATGACTGTTGTACTAATGAGTGGCACCCAAATGATATTACATTCCGCTGCGATATTTTGGGGGTGCTACACTATGCTTTCTAATTTCTGGAGAAGTTATAGATTTGACAAATGCAGCCCATGAAGGATATATGCCATCAGTGAGATAATATGCCATATTTGTTTGATTACCATTCACAACATAACTCACTTTTTGTGCTCGACCTTCTAACACATCACTAAAAATAGGAGATCGATGGAGAACATTAATATCATTGCATGAATCTGGTGTTCCAAAGAAAGCATGCCATATCCATAAGTCATATGATGCAACAACTTCCAGAATGATGGTTGTCTTTCCACTTCTTCCTGCGTATTGTCCAGCCCATCCTGTAGGACAATTTTTCCACTACCAATGCATACAGGCAATGCTACCTATCATACCTGGGAACCCACGTTGTTCCTCGACATAGAGTAGCCTCGCTAAATCATCTTCATTTGGCCTTCGAAGGTACTCCTCACCGAAGCAAGAAATGACACCTTGACAAACAACATGAGAGACTTTCTTGTCACACCACCACTCATCCTCAAGTATTCATCTACAACATCAAATGATATCCCATAAGCCAACACCCGCATAGCTCCTGTACATTTCTTCAATGATGAAAGACTTGGTCTACCCGTGGCATCATGTCTTTGTTGGAAATATCGATCATTGGCAGTAACAGCATCAACAATACGTATAAACAAGTGTTTACGCATGCGGAATCTGCGTCAAAATATAACTTCATCAAAGGTTGGGTTGTCCACAAAATAGTCTGCCATTAAAAGTGCCTCACCTTGCTCACGTTGCCTATCATGATACACTCGTCTTGCTCTGGAAGGTTGGTCTTGTATGATCAAATTAAGATAGTCGATAATAGCATCTTCAAGGATGCGATCAGTACGTTGATTATATTGAACAACACATGCTTCCAATTCATGATACTCGATTGAGTTGGATGAGATCGAAGTTGAATCAGAATCAGATGACAAGTCTTCAGAATCAGATAACATATTTGTTTTGAGAACTTGAATTAGAAAATATAAGTTGAATGTGTAAAACTTGCTATTAGACTTTGATAAATTATATTTCTTTTTATAAAAGGAAGTGATATCTTGTAATCACAGAAAAGATTATCAGTAATCTCTATGATCGAATTAGACGTTGTCACGTGTCATGATAAGATTTTCTTTTGATTATTGGTAAGATTATCTTGTAATCACAGTGATCGAATTAGATGTTGCCACGTGTCATGATAAGATTTTCTTTTGATTATTGATAAGATTATTTGTAATCTCTATGATCGAATTAGAAGTTGCCACGTTTCATGATAAGTTTTTNACATAAAATTCATACTGATACAAACATAATTCAAAACATCACTTTCCATACAATATTTCATACAGATTACGCTTCATATCTTCTTCTTCTAATGACAAATGATCTCTTTCCAGCAAAACATTCAGATGCAAAAGATACATCTTTTTAGTATTTCTTTCTTCTTTTTTGAGTTCTCTTTCTTCCCGTTTAAGTTCCTTTTCTTCCCGTTTTATCTCCCTTTCTTCTCTTTTCTTATATACCTCAAGCCTTTTATTCATGACTTCGATTTCACTTTCCCTAGTGATCATCATTGCACGCAATTTTTCAACAAATTCGTTATTAGGGAATGAAAAAGATTGTGATGCCTTACCTTTTCTTTTTAGCAGCGTCTCTACCAATAGGTCGTTGAATAGTTGAACCACCACTCTTTGGTGTTTCTTGGTTAGAGTTAACAACATACTCTCCTTCTTCACTAGTTCTCCATCTTTTCGTACTGCCACCACTTTCTTCATTAGGTTCTTCATCTATACGATGTGAACGTGTATTGTCACGATCTATGTTTAACATCCATTGGGATTTTTACACATAACTTCGTAAATACTGTCAAGTATAAAAACTTACTACCATCCCCCTTATAAATTTTATGCGCATCAAATTCGAAATCTTTCAAATTCATGCTATTCGTTTTTCTGCTATACGCTGCCCTGTAAGCAGTGACCCACTTGCTTCCATTTTCACTAAGTCCTTTAGAATGACCTTTCATTTGATTTTCATTCCGAGGGCCGATATCTTTTGGGTTTTCAGTTGTGGTCTGCTCATACATTTGACAAATTCTTACCTACATCAAACTTTTTTCTCTGATTGTTTCCACGAGTTGAATCACTACTAACATGACACCATGCTGCCATCAGAGCTATATCTTCTTTGGTTTCCCCTACAATTTTTTCGGTACTTCTGCTTGGTATTTGAGAATCTCTAGACAAATTTCTAGAAATACTTTGTGAAGTTTCATGATTGGGTATACTAGGCATTTGATTTAGATTTGGAGGCTGAGAGTTTAGAAGACTTTGATATTCTCCATAATATTGGGTGTTTGGGAAATAATTTGGATAATTAGGATCCATAAGAGATAAAGTAGATATAAAAAAGTTAAGAAACTAGAAATGAGAATTGAGAATTGAGAATTGAGAAGGTGTATGAAAATGTTGATATTGGAATATAGTTATAGAGAATTGAAAACTAACATTATTGGTATAATTATTATTTAAAAAAAACTAAAATTAATATAAATTATCTATTAGTTTATCAAAAATATGGATAACCAATAAGAAAATAGAAGAAAATAAATTTGCTCATTTATATTGTGACATGTGGAATTTTAGATAAAGAATTAAAAAAACTATAGATTTGATAGTTGTGCCAAAATAAATACATGCTACAAATAAAAAAAGGAAAAAAGCAAAAAACATATAGTCATTAAAACATTGACATGTGTCAGATTGTGGGTCGGGCTATTAGGTTGCCATATGATTTAGATTGTAAGGAAAGATTAGATGGGAAGATTAAAAAATTATTATTTGTATATACATTCTTTGGATTGGGTTGGCAACCCATCTGGTAAAAATAGATTTACAACTTATGAGTGTATGCATAGCTAACCCATTATATAGGTTTTATTTCTTTTCTTGTTTTTTTTCTTCTGCTTAACTATGTACTACGGAAAGTGGTCGAAGTGAATCCCGACACCGAACTGAACTATTTCGAACTGGCATCAGGGTTTGGAATCCGCTCTGGTTCCATTGTTTATAATTCACCCAAAAACCCGATACATATCAAAATGTTAGATATTTTTTCTGAGTTATACTCGAATTTGAAGAGGTGACACGGTCTGATCCAAACACCCATGCATTCTCAAAGTTGCTTAAAAATATCCAAATGCTTAAAATAGTGTATTCCTCCCTAATTATTATGATTATGATATAAATAAACAAATCCCTCCTAAAACATTTTGTAAGAGACATGAGTAACCAAAAGAAGAAGAAGAAGAAGAAGAAAAGCTAAATCCTACCTAGCATTAATCATCGATATCATTAACCTCTAAACATAACAAAAAATGAAAGTAAGTTAAACTTTGTTTATTGATTTGGTTAAACATGTTTCTTTGTTTGTTAATTAATGCATATATGTGTTGTAATGTGGTTTATAAGGGGATTAGTAAGATTATTACTAATAGGCTTAAAATTGTTCTTAATGAGCTTGTGGATGTTAATCAAAGTGCATTTATACCAGGTAGGCAAATTAGTGATAATATATTACTTGCCCAAGAGTTCATGGTAGGTTATACTTGGGGTCATAAGACTAGAAATTGCGCCTTTAAGATTGATATTCAAAAGGCCTATGACACTGTTAGTTGGTCTTTCCTTGAGTTATGTTTTAGGGAATTTGGATTGCATCCAGTCATGATACACTGGATTATGACTTGCCTCACTACAGCTTCGTTTTCTATTTGTGTGAATGGAGAATCTCATGGTTTTTTTAAGGCTAAAAGAGGATTAAGGCAGGGTAACCCTATCTCACCCTATCTTTTTACGCTTGTCATGGAGGTTTTGAATTTAATGGTCAAGAGGCAAATTAGGAATGATAGGAGATTTAAATATCATTCAGGGTGTAAAAAACTCAAAATCACTAGCCTTTGTTTTGCTGATGACTTATTGATGTTGTGTCATGGTGACATAATATCAGCGTCTATTTTAAGAAGAGGGTTGGATGAGTTTAGCTTAGCTTCAGGTTTGTACCCTAGTATGAGTAAGAGTGAAGCCTTTTTCTGTAGTATCCCTCCTGAAGTTAAGGATGAGATTAAATTAGTCATGCCTTTTAGGTTGCCAATAAGATACCTTGGTGTTCCTCTGGTGTCCAAAAGAATTACAGCTACTGATTGTAGAATCCTGAATGAAATGGTGCATAATAAAATCAGTGATTGGAAGAATAGGAGTTTATCTTTTGCTGGCAGACTACAACTTGTTGCTTCTGTGCTTTCATCGTTACAAGTTTATTGGTGTTCAATGTTCATTCTTCCAATACTTGCTTGTGAGTCTATTGATAAACTGCTAAAGAACTTTTTGTGGGCTAGTAATAGGAGTGCTGTTGGTATGGTTAGCATTAAATGGAAAGATACTTGTAAGCCTAAGTCTCAAGGTGGGTTAGGTTTAAGATCTTTGCATGAATGGAATATAGCTCTTATGGCGAAACACTTATGGAACATTGTATGTACTAAAGATTCTATCTGGGTTAGGTGGATTAAAGTTCATAAACTGAAAGGTGCTAAGCTTTGGGATATTGAATGTAAAAAGGGCTATTCCTGGTGTTGGAAACAAATTCTGAACCTTAGGGATAGCATTAGACAATTTGTTAATGTTGAGATTGGAAATGGGAGAGGATGTAACATTTGGTTTGATAAATGGCCTGAGAAGGGGCCTGTGAGTAGAATGATTAGCCATAGGATGATTGATCAAGTTGGATTTTCTCTGAATAGTAGTGTTTATAGTATGATTAATAATGGAATTTGGATTTGGCCTAGTCAATGGTTGAATTAGTTATGGTGAGGTTGTTAATGTTCCTGTCCCTATTCTGTCTAATGATGTTGAAGACAAAATTGTTTGGCATAATAAGAAAGGGAAAGTCAGAAATTTTAATGCTAGTGAAGTATGGAAAGCAATTAGGAGTGAATCACCTAAGGTCATTTGGTACAAACATATTTGGTACTCTCAATGTATACCTAGACATTCGTTTATCTCATGGGTTGCACTTAAGGGTAGACTTACAAAGGACAGATTAGCTAAATGGTTCAATGTTCCTGACTTAACATGTGATCTATGTCATATTGATAATGAAACTCATAATCACCTGTTCTTCACCTGCCCATATTCTAGGAGACTATGGGAAAGATTAAAACCCATGGCTATGATGGCTATGATGGATAAGGTTTAATGGATAAACTCAGGTTATTATTATCGAGAACTTTTTAAAAGAAAGGGGATGAAGAATGAAGCAGAAATGAGGAATCTTGACCACAAACAAAACCAAAGACCAAGTTCTATACGATTGACCTCAGATTTACAACTCTTCATTGATCAAAAACAGTCAAACATAAAAAGGAAATGGAGACGAGTAGATGTAAACAGAACTACAATATAACCATCAACAATCACATATCCATACGAGATCTCAGATCCGTTCAAGCTACACCAAAACCTTATCTATATTAAAAGCTTGAACATAAACACATCACAGATCTCTATCTATACCCATGACCCATCTCAAACAAACTGAGTTACAAACTTAAATGAAAAACTTTCAAGATCTCAGTTTGTGTTGGATTTCAAAAGCTATTAACCTTTTAAAAGGTCTACCAAACAACAAACCATCATCGATCTGTCAATATTCAGACTCAAAACCAACAGATTCACAGTCTCAGATTTTCTTTTTCGTGGAGTACAATAAACCCATGGACCTTTTAAAGATCCAAGCACGAAAAGAAAACTCATCATCGATAAAATTTGTGAAAAATAACTTCAATTTATATCCGAACAACAAAGAACGAGTAAAAACAATTTTTGTTATACCCGTTTCTTTAATTCGTTCAAAACACACACAACAACTAAAACATGTGCCGAACCTACCTGAGACCCCTCAAGGATCTTGAAGACTAAACTTTCTGGATCTATGTGATTTCTGTTGCTAAAAAATGAAGTAAAGGTGGGTACGAGTAGTCCTTTACACCGGTATATGAATGAAGAAACTTCATGTTTGTTGATTGGGTCGATTGTGTTTTATGATGATGATAAGACGAGAGTGTCTGAGTGGTTGAATATTTCGGCAGATCTGTGAGATTAGAGTAGAGATATTTATCAGCAGTTGATTCTCATGGGGCTATTTATGGCACTACACACTTGTTTGGTTAATCGGACATATAGGGTTACGCTGCCTCCGATTCTCATCGTTAACATAGTGTGTATGCTTCCGATTTCGAAGAAGACATCGTGGGGGAAGATAGAATAGGTGTTGCTTAAGGTTGCTTGACTTCTTTGCGAAAACCCTCTTCTTTCACGAGTTTTTGCAAACAGGGGGAAGAAATGAGACGGTCAGTGGTTCAAACGTCTTACTTTGGTGTAATCGCCTCAACTTTCGCGGATTGTGAAGTGCTAAGTAGCCTACATATGTGAGAATATCCTGCTGATTTCTTGCATGTTACCCCCGAACAGAGCTTTCGCATTAAGTATAACCGTGATAATTTAACTACTCAGATTTGCTTGGTGTGGTTTACTGTGTCATCTACAAATTCCGCTGCGTACTCAAAACTTCAAAAGTTAGAAGACTTGTTTACTACATCAAAGTTTCGAATCTACTGAAGACGGTTGTCAGTTTGGGGGGAAGCCGATTCAGAAACTTCGCCAAAAAGAAGTGTACGAAGAAGCCGCTAAAGACATGCAGAATGAATTGGGGGGAAGTTAATCCATTTCATGCATATTACATCATTTGTCTACAAGTGAAGAAAAAGTTCTCAAGCCGAGGTACAAGATGAAGACAAAGAGCGTCAACTGCGGTAATCCTCAGCACTTGAAGAGCCGATGAAGACCCTTCTTTATTTGTATTTGTACTTGTAGGAAATATTGTAAGTAATCCCTTATGTCGCCCCATTGGGGGAAGATTGTTAGGACCTGAGTTTATGGTCCTAACACGTAAATGGAACGACATTTACGGGATTACATTATCTATCTTGAAAGGCACAAACACATGGACTAGAAACGTCATTATTGTAAAGTTATGTGTTTGTTAGCCTTTATATACCCCTCCATACTTCCATGGAGGGGTGAGACTTTGTATATTTTCCTTTCACTTTTCATTATCAATAAAACGCACACTAGTTTCCCTTCTCTCTCTACTTTCTCTTACTAACCATGGAGGTCATCTTCTTCCATGTTACCCGACCTCCCGAATCCACAAATCACAATAAACTTCGGTCCTATCAAGTGGCATCAGAGCCAGGTTATTACTTTGTTGATTTCGTGGTATTCTCTTGTCAAAAACATCATATTTGGAGCTGTTAAACCAAAATCTTTGACTGGTTTTTACTATCTTTGGGTTTAATAGTTTTTTTTAGAGTATTAAATCTGTTTTACCATGGCCTTTACTGTTTTTTATAATTTTTTTGGTATTAACAAGATTTACTCAGATCTGTTTTGAAGCTGCCTTTACCCTTACTTTTCGGATCTGAATTTTTTCGTATCTTTATGTGGGAACAGTTTTATAACAGCTTTTATACATGTTTTGTGTATCCTATGGTCAAAAGTATGGTCCTTTATTGTCCATCCAACAGTTTTTCTTGTTAACTGTTATAATCTTTAGTGACTTTTGGACCACCCGTGAAGATTCTGTGGTCATAAAACAAGGGTCAAAGAAACTGGTCAGAAATGTTTATCGGAAAACTCGTCGGAATACTCATCGGAAACTGCTAATGTCGCCGGAATCCAATCGGAATCTCTTGTATAAGAGATTCTCGATAAGTACTATTTTTTCGAGAAAACAAAACCCTAATTATCGAAATATTTTTCTCGATAATTCAAATTTCTCGATAAACTTTCCTGAAAAATTTTCTCGATAAAAATTTTTCTCGATAAAAATTTTCTCGATAAAATTTTCTCAATAAACTGAAAAGTTTCGAAATCTTTTGAATGCCAAATTATCGAGAATTTTCTTTTAGAAGGAGATGAAGAGAAGCAGTAAGACCGAGACCAAAACCAAATACCATATCGCCTCAGTGAACTCAGATCTATTTAACTTCATTGGTCTAATCAGTAAACAAAAACAATAAGAAGAAGAATAGATCGTGACATAATCAAATCCAAACCAGCAACACAACCACAACATCAGCTAATCCTATACCTATCTCAGTCCTACTTCACATCTACAACAGTAACATGTCACATCTCATAAAAAATCCAACAAGAAAGAAATGAAACCACATCGACTCCACAACCAAGATCCAAACTTTAAACGAAAAGATCAAAATAATTCAAGATCTCAGCCTAGCTTTGTTTCGTATCTCGTATGAGACATCAAGATCTTTATAGATCTATACGAACCAAAACTCAACTCATCATCGATCATTTTTGAAGACTTCGCTTCAATTACTATACGAAAACAAAAGGAATAAGAATTATAACAAAGTTGTTATATTCTATTTCCTGTTTTGATTTAGAGACAAACACAACAACTAAAACAACCTCTATCCCTACCTTAGACCTCGATCTGTAACGAGATCTTGAAGACTCATCTAGTGCTCGAACAGTTTTTTAATCAAACCATGGAAGATGACCGGTGTTCGTGTGGGGTGCTGGTGACTGCGGTTGTTGCTTGTTCTTATGTGTTGAAGTAGTTGGGAGAAGAAGATCTAAAACGAAGAGATGAAGATGATGTTGAGTTTGTGATTTACTGAGTTTAGTGATGAATCGGATTGTGGAGAGAAGAGATTGGTTATTTTTTTTCTGAGTTTGGTGAGAGGGTTTGAAGATGGGGGCGGATGAAAAATATAGTAGGGTTTGGTAATATGAGTAAAATTAGGGTAATTGTGACTGTTATATATCCCTAATTTCTAGGGTTGTTGGTTAGTGGACTTGGACTGCCTTGGGCCTCATCGAAATTTATTAGACTTGGGCCTTGGCTGTTTACTAACGAAATTTTGGGATGTGGTATGTGCTTATTCACATACCTTTTATTCACCATTATTGNATCGGTCACTTTTCTATGAATCGTGTTCTTGCTCTATGACCCTTAATCGTTATCGAAAGATAATGAAAGTCATTCACACCGTCATATGCTAAAATAGTGTAATATGTGATGTACATAGTCAAAAACGGAGAGCCGGGGCGTTTTAGGGAATAAATGGTTTCGAATTTCTCTTGAACGTTTTGCTACTTTTCAAAGTTAGTAAGGAGAGGTTTTGAAATTATTTACCCTTAAGGCGTGATGTGATTACATTGCGTGAGGACACGCAATACCTTAGTCTGGGGGATTTTGGTATGTGCTTATTCACATACCTTTTATTCACCATTATTAGACTATTTTAGACCAAAAACTAACATTCAAAGCCAAAGATATCGTGTTTTTGTGTTTATGACTGTGCAGGTAAGGATATTGCTAAAACATCACAAAAAGCAACCTAAAAGCCCAAAAAGAGCACAAGATGTGGAAAAGAGTTTGAAAGAGAAGTGTTAGGATCACGTTTCACGTAATGAAAAGTGTCGGTCATTACATTTGTAATAGGTTACATGTTAGACTATTTATGTTTACAATTTTATCATTTGTGTTTAGTTAACTTATGTCGTAATATTACAATGTGAGGAAGTCCAAGGGCCATGCATGTAAAGTCTTAAGAGTTAGTAAGAAACCCTTGGACTCCCCTATATAAACTATGTATAAGCCTTCACTAAGGCTTGTTGGTTCTCAAGCAATACAAGTTTAATATATCACAATATTAGAGTTCCTTCCATTCTCATCTTCTTCATCTTCTTCTTTTCTTATTGGTTTATGATTCTATGATTGTGTATGTTTGAATATGGTGACCTAACAAGTGGTATCAGAGCCAGGTTACNTCCCTTAAATACCACCCCATGGCCTCATTTTAGTCTTAGTTAGTGGGTTAGAATTTAGTTTATTTTTCATGTTGTAGTGTAAGGTTTTAATACAAGCTTTTTATTTCATGTCCAAGTTTTTTACTTAGCTTATTTCCTAGCTTATTTGCACCTTCTTTTCATCTTATTCAAGCTTCTTACTTCTATCTTGATTCAATATAAGCTCACAAAAGTCTTGCACCACCTTTGCATGAGAAGAAATTTTCGTGCCTTATGATTATGACTTGAGCTTATTTGGGTTTTGCTAGCTTGTGAGAGCTTTTGTTTTGTTTTTGTTTAGCTTATTTACAAGTTTCCAAGTTGTTGTCTTTAGCTTTTTAATCTTTATTTTGAGTCTAAACTAGCTTTTTAGTTACAAGCCCTAGAAATATGTTTTGCTTATTTTGATTAGTTGTGTTTTATATAGCTTATTTTGAGTATTGGTTTTGCTTAATATTGAATTTAAATAAGTTTTCATTAAGTTTTTATAAAAATTTCACTTAAAAAAATATGTCCAGTATGTCATTTAGGGTTTAGTAGCGAGTTTGAAGTTTATTAGGGTTTAATAGCGAGTATGCTATTTATTTTAGGTCTAGCGAGTTTAATCTTGGCTAGATAGCGAGTTTCCTTATTTTTAAAATCTTAGCGAGTTTGTTTTGTTTTATGGTAGCGAGTTTAGTTTCCAAAGTAGCCTAGCGAGTATGATTTTTATTGAGGGCTAGCGAGTTTGTTTTTCTTATTAGGTCTAGCGAGTTGTGATTTTTCTATTGTAGCGAGTTTTGTTTTTCAGTTTAGTTTAGCGAGTTTGGTTTTTCATAAAGATAGCGAGTTTGGATTCACAAAGGCTAGCGAGTAGGGTCTCCATGTTTACATAGCGAGTTTGATCCAGAGTTTAGAATAGCGAGTTTCATTTTTCTATAGGTAGCGAGTTTAGATTTTTATTTACTTTAGTTTTCGAGTCTTAGTCTTTTATTGTCGTGTCTTGTCTATTTCTAAAGCCGAGCTAGGCTTATTTACACTCCATCGTTCATCGAGTGGAGTTTTCTTTTATTAATTTCGTACCGTTACTCTGTCGAATTTTCTTTTAAACTTTTTAACTTAGTTTAATTTTCTTTCGTTAGTTAAATACAAAACTACAAAAACATTTTCTTTATTTCTTTCTTTCTTAGTTTAAACTTTTATTTCTTTTTCGCTTTACTTAGTCTCATGTTTTCTTTTATAGTTAAACTTATTTCCTTTCTTATCGTTCTTTATTTCATTTAAACTTTACGCAAACCTTTCTTAGTATAACTAAAACAAAATCAAATCTTTTCAACCCATTCATCTCACATAACTCACGACTTGAGTGACTAGATCAATTTCAACGCTCGTTGGGACAACGATACCCGTGGTTCTTGCTTTCACTAGCTTAGAAACGCTACATCAGGATGCAACATTTATCAACCAAAATTAACTTAGGCGGAAATGTGATGATACTAAAGTATTTGAATACATTGAGTTAATTTTTGGTATAATCGTTGGCTAGATGAGTACGTCGTATTTTGGTTGTTACAATAATCACGGGGATACGGATACATTTTTGACAAGATCGGGAAACCATTATCGAGTTCACTTAAACCGTCAAAAGGCTAGATATGGGCATTTAACCGCAAGATGTGACTACGGCGATAATTTTTTATTACTTAATTGAGATTGAAGTGGAATTTCACGGGTGCGTGTACTTAGTATCTTGAAGATGTCGAGTCTGGCGATAATTCTTCGAGATCCTTGTTCGAGCTTTTGTCCGTACAAATGACAGAGACTTGAGTTGTGTTAGAATCATAGTTTTCAACTATTCAGTCAAGTCTCGGTCATTTCAGTCAATGTAATAGGTTGCTAGAAATATCACAATTATCTAAGTTATTTAGTTACTCGTATGGTTTAATGTTTAAGTCTAATAAGATGTCCAATGGGCCTTAAAGCCCACGACATAGTAAGATAGGGAAGAAGGGAATGTTGCCCTACTCTTCTCCTATAAATAGGAAATCAACTCTTCATTGTAAAATGTTGGTTAATTTCATATCTAAAGAAAACTCTTGCTCTTTCATCTTTCATATTGTTATTAATCAACCAAGTCTAATTCTCATCTCAT
>LBNU01011513.1:3442-15570 GCA_014162995.1 Artemisia annua | reverse complement strand
ACCCTTGGACTCCCCTATAAATACAATGTGTAAGCCTTGCTTAAGGCTTGTTGGTTCTCATTGTATTTCAAGTTTATCATATCAAATATATTAGAGTTCCTTCCAAACACTTGTCTCTTCTTCTTCTTTATTCTTGGTTAATAATTCTATGGTTGTTTATGTTTCAATATGGTGACCTAACAGTTTTATCTCACCAAACTAGCACAAGAGATGAGTTCTACCTAATTCTTAGTTAGTATAAATAGGCAGTCAGTGTAAGCCATTAAGGCATCCATCTTTCTTGTATTTTCATGTTTTATGTTTAATTTCCTTTTGTAATGTAATTTATTTAATTTAATTCAAGTTTATTTTAGTTTTGAAGCAAATTCACTTTTTAACCCAAGTTCTTAATTTCTGCCAATTATTGTTCTTACTTGAATTTTATGCTTAAAATTGATCTCAAATGCTTCTATAAGTATCCTGTAAGCTAGTTGAAGCATTAAAGTAAGAAAACTTAGAAAAACAAAAAACGGAAAAAAATACAAGAAAAATCACAAAGAAATAAAAGAATGGTGGAAGCCTGGCTTGGATAAGGGCTTAGCTTGGAGGGAGTATGGTTTAGAGCTCATGGGAGCATAGGATTGTGTTCTTGATTCTGGTTCTCACTCAATCCTTGGCTTGGACCTTGTGTAAGGTCATGTTTGTCACAAATTTTTAGTGTTTCACTTGTTTTTGCTTACTAGCTATAATCTGTACTCAATCTGTGTTGAATTATGTTTGTTTGATGTTAGTTTCAGTTTATTAATAGTTCTCTTGCATTAGATTATTCTGTTGCTTTGAAATTCCATCATATTCAGTTTACATAGGGGTGTTTGGATTGAAGCATTTGACTGAGTTTTTGTTGTTGTAATTAGTGAGAATTTGTTTAGACAGCTTCCTTAGGATAAATTGAGTGCTATTGCATCATAGTTTTGGTAGTTTTAGTGTAAATAGTCAAAATTAAGTTCAAAACCTCTTATTGGCAGCCTAACTGTTGCAATTTGGAGATGGCATAATCTTTATTTAGTGTTAAAAGTTGTTTAGATTGCTTGGAATAGTTTCATATTGGCCTAATACATCAATTTCAGTAGCTTAGGTTGATTCAAATCTCATAAAAGTCAACCTGGATAAGAAGTTGAAGAAAGTCAAAATGTTCGTTTCTGGAAAATGGGACAAATTTGTGGAGCATGCATAGGGCTCATTAAGGACTGTAATTAAATGATTCTTGTTATTTTGTGATCTTTGGTTGCTTAACTTTCAGAATCAAAAAGAAAATTGGATTTTGGAATTCATTTGCTCTTTGAAAATTGAATCCAAAGTGACCCATTTGCTCTTGTTGCTGCCCTGTACCAGTTTTGTTTATGTTGACCCGTTTTCATTTGACCATAGTTTGCTCTTTTCTTGACCATTTGGTTTGATTTTTGTTGATTTGTGTACCCACTTATGCTGTGTTTTTATATGTGCTATTTGTTTGTCCTCATTTGCTTATTCATGTGCTTATCTTTGTCTCCCAAGTTGCCCCATAGCAACCCCTTTTCTGCTGCTACAGTAGCAGTGAACTGAGCTTGTTGATCATAGTCTCAACTTTTGTTTAGCTTGTTGTTTCAAGCTTATTTATGTTAGCTTGGACCTACGCGAGATTGTGTTTGACTTTGGTTCTCGCTTGTAATCATTTTGGCTAGCTGCTCATTTCCAAAAACCATGTGAGCTTAAAAACTCATAACTGTTGGATTTTCTAGCTTGCACAAACTTGTTTAAAGCTTTTCAGTAAAAATCATTTCACAAAAGTTGCTTAATTTAGTTGTTAAAATGTTTTGCAAAAAGGAAAATTGAAAAAAAAAATGTTTCTGTAAAAAAAGCCAAGAGGCAGGCTCGAACCTGAGACCTCTTGGCTTCACAAACTGTCCCCAAACCCAAACACAATAACCATCTGCCCTAGGTGTTGCTTGTGTAACCTTTTCCCTTTTTTGTTTATATACTGTACTTAGTTATATATAGCTTACTTGGCTTTTTAGCTTATTTCTCTGCTTATTAGAACTGCACCACCTCCTTTTTATTTTTCTTAGGTTCAATTTAGCTTGTAGTATTTTCCAAAATAATTTCAGATTTATTAGGTTAGTGTAGAATTTGTTAGAATTTAATTTGTGTCAATTAGTTTTAAATTCATATTAATTAGAATTTTAATTAAATTTTTAATTTTCTTTTTTCCAAAATTTTCTTTTATCTTTTAAGGCGTTAGAAAATTATTTGTAGACCCGTAGGACTTGTGTAGCAATAATTTCACGTTTTTATTTGTACGTTGACGTTTATCATAAATAAACGTCATGTTTATTTGTTAACTTGTGTTTTAGGATTCCCGATACCTAATTTTGCTTCCCGTAGTGTTTTAGGTTTCCCCTAGTTTGCCATTTGCCTTTTGTTTCCCTTGAGGTAATTTTATTTTCATTCTCGTTCGTTAATTTCTAATTTCCGTTAATTTAACGTACAAACAAAACAAAACAATCTTTCCAATCAAACATACAAGGTTTTAATCTCGATCTTTGCTCGAAACTTTCCATTCACACCTCGTTGGGGTACGACCCGGGAAATCACTTTCCTGGTCTTGAAAATATCACATTGCACGAGTTTACGAGGTAATCCTTTTCACGAAGGGTTTACTTGTATTTCTCCACGTCTTGTTGTCACTCACCATAACATTGACCTCACTTTGTTGGTATTTTTGATATACGTTTTACACGACGAATCTGGTGGATACGTGAGCTTGTCTAGAGGTTAGTTAGGTCATAAGGATATAATAAAGCAAAAATTTAGCTCGGGAAAATCCTATAGGCATTTCTAACCTAGATTGTGCTTAGTGAGGGCCTAAGTTAAGTTAGTAATGATTTTCTAACCTAAGGGGAAGTTAGTGGGTTGCTACAGTTTAATTGAAGATAAGTCTACCTTTTAATCATTCAATATGTCTATGTGTTGTTTGATTATCTTTTATGCTTGTCTTTCTTTTAACATGCTAGCTTAGTTTTTTTAGTGTTTGCTTAGATCTAATGAAACCTAGCTATTGATTATTGATTGTTTGTTTGTTTGATTGTATTGGGTGATTGATTTCGGGTTAGGCTTAAGAAAACTGGCCAACTTCCTATATCGTAATGTGCTTGAACGTCTTAAGAAACGTTTCTCGGTTGTGTACACCGGTGTTATTGGTTGTTTTTAATGCATAAGTGACTATTGGGGAGGCCATGATAGGATACTAGAGTATCGTCATAGGAAGAGATAGAAGCTTATAGAGCTGGGGAAGTTCGTACACGACCCCAACGACTGGTATTAAGGAAAAAAACCCTTCATCCAAACAATTATAACAAACCAATTAATTAATAAGAGATAGCTAGGGAGTAAAGAAATCTAAGTAAACACATTTTCTCACTATAAGAAGTTCCACAATTTACTTTTCTTGTTTATTTTATTTTATTTGCATTATCAGTTATTTGGGTTAGTTGACTAGCAACTAATTCCGCCCACTCTTCCAATACCCGAGATTTTTAGTTTTCTTTCTTTAAAATATAAAAATACAAAAAGAATCATCCCTCATCTTTAGACCTAGTTCATATAGCTTTCAATCCTAACGACACTATTCCCCTAGAGAACGATCAATCTCCCGGTACTTGTCACTCACTATACTACATCGGTCAGGTACGCTGCCTGGTGAGGATTTCAAGCTTCTCAAGATCCCTTGAGAAGTAAAACCTTTAGCAAGGTTGCAAAACTACGCATCATGTTCAATTGCAGCTTCTTGGTTCTTCATTTGAAAGAATATCTTCACAAGACTGATTTTTGACCCCTTTGAGATGATTTTCTTCCTTGTCGGCGAACATCGCCATGCATGCTCCGACTGTTTTCTTGCTTTCCTCGATTACGTTCTTTTTATAAATGTTATCGTCTAAACCTTCAATCATTGCCTCAAGATTCTTGAGAGACTCGTCATGGTTAGCAAGGCTCTTGTTAGTGGCTTCTTGAAAGTTTTTTAGCCATTCATCTTGCTCTCCTTGTTTCTTTCTTGAATCTTCAAGATACTTGTTGATTGTTTCTTCAAGGCTAGATCTTCTTTCCTCATAAGGTGGCCGATTGTAACTTGATGGCCCTGTACGATACCCGTTACTATTGTAGCCTTGGAATGGTCTACCTTCCCCATACTTCACCTCTTCAATCTTTCCATCGTCATCTTTCAAAGGACAATCTTTAGCCAAATGAGGTCCTTCACAAATCTCGCAACCAAATTGAATAGCGTGAACATTCTCCTTGAGCTTCTTCATGTCACGACCCAAGCTTTCGAGTTTGTTGGTGATTAGGGTGATTCCATCCGAATTTCCAGCAATGCTCCTACTATTTCCACCTTCGTGCCACTTTTGAGAGTGGTCCGCCATATATTCAATAGCCTTTAATGCTTTAGCAGGGGTCATTCCAGGGATCAGCACTTGAGAATCTAACATCTGGCGGGTGGAGATATTGATCCCTTTGTAAAAAATGTTGACCACTTGTTGCTTCTTGAGATCATGAGTAGGGCACTTGTACAAAAGATTATTGTACCTATCCCAAGCTTGGTACAATGTTTCGTCTCCATCTTTCTTGAAGTTGTGAATATCTTCAAGCTGCTTTGCCATCCTTGAAGGAGGGTAATATCTCTGAATGCATTGCTTCTTCAGAAGAGTCCAAGTGTTAACAGTCCCAGCTGGTTATCTACCCATCTCTTGGCTCCTCCAGTTAGTGTCATAGGGAATACCCTGAGAATTATCGCATCATGAGATACTCCCAGAATGTTGAACAAACTAACAATGTAAAGAACATTGTCAATGTGTTCATGAGCATCTTCCGTCTTGCTTCCCGAAAATGGGTCTTTCCGCAATTCCCTTATGAACTGATTCTTGATTTCGAATTGCACGTCATCTCCAATAGCTGGCCTAACCAAACCAGACCCTTGTTCTTCTCTTGTAAGAGCCAAATATTTCTCAAGAGTGAGGGTTTCAATGTCAGCTTCTGCCATGGTACCTGAAACTTAAAAATGATCATGAGAAACTGAAAATAAAAATTAAAATTGCAAAACTTAAATAAAATCCTAATAACTCCCCGGCAACGGCGCCAAAAACTCGATGCAGGTTTTACCGACCAAGTTTTAATATTTATAAGTTGCTCGTTTACCTAAGGTCTACCTAATGCACTATCGGGCAGTGTACCCGGTCGTGTGAGGTATAGCTAGTTGGTAAAGCCGAGGTCGTCCCAAAAGCTATGCGTGTGGAATCTATCTAAGTTTAGTGTCACGTTTAAAAGGGGTTTTTATGATTGAAATAATTAACTAATAAAAGTAAATAACAAAACAAGTAAATAAATAGAAGGAAATCAATAGGGAGAAGAAGTGTTAACCTAATTACTACTCTTGTTATTATCATGATTAGTTTTCTAGCAAATGCATCCTATCGTTTCGTCTGGGGGTTATATACATTTAGGATCAGAGGGTTAAATCACCTAAATCTATCTTACAGCTTGTCCTATTCTAACATATTGTAAATGCAAGAGTTCATCGGTCGACGTGAACCTACGAAGATGCAAGAGTCATTAAGTACCTCTACTAACTTGGACTAGTCTAGCGGGATGCGGGTATTGGTCACATCTTACACCCCCTCTAACTTCTTTAAGCATATCGGATTGATAGGTGGTCCTAGGCTTAATTCGCACATGTATGGTGATATTACTACCACCAAGTCACATCCTCATTGGCTTGGGTCCTAGGGTAAATTCACCAAGCCTCCAAGGAACTACCAATCCTCAACACTACCAAAACTAGAGTGTCCTAAGATTCGCCAAGAAAGTATACAAACAAAATGATAATAAATGCGGAGAAAACTATATCATAATAATAACAATTTCATAACAAGGCTAACACCAAGAGCTGTTTAGCCACTCATGTTCATAAATGCAGTAAAACAAGTGTTTGATATCACAAATGTAAACATGAATCTAATACAAATCAAAGGAATGAATAAACTTATGATTGGTGTGTGAATTATCCCTTGGAAATGACTTGTATGCAGATTGAACTTCGTTCCTCCTGCTCCCTGAATTCCTCCCAGCTTCTGTGTGGTGAAAAGTGAATGAATAAACTCGGAATTAGGGCTGGTATTTATAGGCCTGACTTTGCTACGGCGTAGCTGTATGAGTTGCTACGCCGTAGCCTTTGTTAATTTCATCTACGNAAATGCAGTAAAACAAGTGTTTGATATCACAAATGTAAACATGAATCTAATACAAATCAAAGGAATGAATAAACTTATGATTGGTGTGTGAATTATCCCTTGGAAATGACTTGTATGCAGATTGAACTTCGTTCCTCCTGCTCCCTGAATTCCTCCCAGCTTCTGTGTGGTGAAAAGTGAATGAATAAACTCGGAATTAGGGCTGGTATTTATAGGCCTGACTTTGCTACGGCGTAGCTGTATGAGTTGCTACGCCGTAGCCTTTGTTAATTTCATCTACGCCGTAGCTTGATCAAGTGGTACGGGCGTAGTTTCATCATTAGTTGCTTCTACGGCGTAGTTATTTGGGGAAATATGCCGTAACTTCTTCTTTGGCCACGTAAGTTCTTTACTGCTTGATTTTGGGGTTTACGCCGTAGGTGGAGAGTAGCTACTCCATAGAGCCCTTTGATAAGTTACTACACCGTAGTTATGGTTGAGCTATGCCGTAGTCTTCGTAAGTAGTTGCTATGGCGTAGGTAGGTAGAGTCTCTACGCCGTAGTTGGTGCAGTGATAAGATCGTTGTAGCTCTTAGACTAGGTCTAATATTATTTTTATCTAGGAATGATAATGTTCATAAGATTAATAACTTAGCGGAATAAGAACAATATCATAAACAAGGTTTTACTAAACATTCTCCATAGCCCCAATATTATTTGATCAAGATAATACAGTTACATCAAAGAATCGTAACAGGAATCTATGATTCTTGAGGCTAACAAACAACTAACTCTAACTAAAACTCTAACCAAACCCTAGGCGTTTTCCCAAATCCCTACGCCTAGGTTCCCCCACACACACACCTTTGGTGTTTACATCTTGTACGTACGTTTTAAACTAATGACCCATGTCCTCTTTATATACTAGAGGATTAGGGTTTACAAGAAAGATAATTATAATATAATTAGGAAACTAAATATTCTTCTAGAATCTTCCAAATCCTCAATCTTTTTGTAGTTTCCCTTCTTGTCACTTCAAGCCCTTCATGTTTCATTCTTCTTGTTTTGTATCATCAAATCTATAATGCCCAACAATCTTCCCCTATTTGATGGTAACAAAACAAACACGAATCTTGTACGAACTTCCCTAGACGAAGTAGAGAAATTGAGATAATTAAATCTCGCCATGAATGAAACAATCTTGTCTTACCTTTAATCAATGCTATGCCACTCCAATATCTCTTCCCCTTTTTATTATCAACAAATAGAGAACGTAGACAAAACTTCCCCTTGAGTGGTGCATGTAGATAGTTGAACATTTAATCAATAAGCTTCCCCTGAAACCAATATGTTTACCATCTCTTGAATCTTCAATTCTGTAAGCTATATGTAATGATCACATGTGAAGAAAACCGAGCATAACGAATTTGATGAAGAAGTAGAATTTCCCAAACTTGTGTCTTAAATCTTGTACTATCCACGGAACTCCATACTTATACGAAACCATAAATATAAGTAGACCGCAATCCCTTTACAAAATCCTCAACTAATATGAGACACTAAGCACTACCATGTAACTCCTTTAAGTGATAGCCAATGTGTGCATAGAGCATCATAAGNTGTGAAGAAAACCGAGCATAACGAATTTGATGAAGAAGTAGAATTTCCCAAACTTGTGTCTTAAATCTTGTACTATCCACGGAACTCCATACTTATACGAAACCATAAATATAAGTAGACCGCAATCCCTTTACAAAATCCTCAACTAATATGAGACACTAAGCACTACCATGTAACTCCTTTAAGTGATAGCCAATGTGTGCATAGAGCATCATAAGAAAAATCACACATTGCTAGATTCATCAAGCTATATGATTAGAACACAAACCTGTGAAACTCAACTACATCAAATAAATGATATTCAACCTTCTTCGTAATCAATTAATCAATAAGAACCAAATACGAGCCTTTTAAAACCTTTAAGAACAAAAACTTCTTCCTGTGTGTGTGTACCAAATAACCTGTGTGTGTAAAACCATCTCTCATCAATCATCTGTACTTCCCCTTACTGCTCTTAAATCATGCATATATATTGCACCATAAAACTCTTTACTTGTCTCCGTAACTCATCTAAACACAACAGTACTTTAGAATAAAAGTACTTTGGAGCAGTACTTTAAACAATATACGCAACAGTACTTTCAAGCAATAGAACAGTACTTTAATAAACGAGCAGTACCTTCAAGTAGAAGAGCAGTACTTTTGAGAAAAATAGCAGTACGGAGCAGTACTTTCATTCGAGCAGCAGTACTTTGAGCGACAATGGACCAGTACTTTGATTACGAGACCAGTACTTTCAATGAGAGAGCAGTACTTTGGACAGAGCAGTACTTTGATTCAATGAGCAGTAGTTTAAAGTATGAGAGCAGCAGTCAAAACCCAGTACCGAATACAATCTTGATTGAATATTTAAAATCAATAACCTTCACCAATCACCAATTAATAAACCAAGCACATGTAGTAGACGACAAGAATCATTAATCCATGAATATTCGACAAGAATCACAGCAGCAACACTTTATACCTCTCCAACCATGTTGATCACCAATCCTTGAGTGAGTAATGAATTCGAGCAGTATAATCGACTAGAGTACTAGGCTAATAATACCAGTGATATAATAATCTTCATTCTGACTCACCATGTGCAAAGTATAACCGACCCATGATGAATAAATATAATATTCATTAAACTGAAATCGATCAGTAACCTCACTTTATAATACCATGAATGCACCAATATTGCAAATTGATTCCATAATTATTAATAGTACAAATCTTCAATCTTTAATAACCACATGCGACAAATCATGAATTGATAATAAAATCAATTATAGCCATTAAGTACGAGGTTTAGAATGCGAATTAAATTCACATGGACCCATAAAAAATCGATCTATAATTAACCAGTACGAGGTTACTTTGAAAATTTACTTTCACCGCATCTCCAAAAGTCAACAATTAATGCGTATAAGCTTATTGTCGCTAAAACAATTCTTGTAGCAGCAGCATAAAATACGATACCTTTAAAATTCAATGCTGCTTTCTGTTGACAACGAACCTTGTAACATCCCTAGGTAACAAGCTCCCCTGGCTCTGATACCAATTCAGGAGTTTGGAATAACTCTATAGACCATTTAGAGCACTAGGGTTAAACAATAAGAGAGACAAACATGAATTGATACGCAGCGGAATAAGTAAACTTCATATGTTATTGATAACAAGGTTTATTGATTATCATCTCTAATATAATCATCTACAGCCCCAATTCTACTTGATCAAGGTAGAACATGTTACACACCTTGTAACAGGGATCAAGGACTTGACCTTGAGGCTGACTAACCAACTAAACAACTAAACCCTAGGCATTTTCCCAAATCCCTACGCCTAGGTTCCCACACACACACACCTTTGGTGTTTACATCTTGTACGTACGTTTTAAACTAATGACCCATGTCCTCTTTATATACTAGAGGATTAGGGTTTACAAGAAAGATAATTATAATATAATTAGGAAACTAAATATTCTTCTAGAATCTTCCAAATACTCCATCTTTTTATAGTTTCCCTTCTTGTCACTTCAAGCCCTTCATGTTTCATTCTTCTTGTTTTGTATCATCAAATCTATAATACCCAACATGCAGAATCCGCATACTTCACATATTTTCTCATTAGTCCTTCCATTTCCGCGTTTCTTCGTTCCTTTTCTCATCTTTGCCCTGAAAACAGAATATAAACGAATAAGAGTATATATCCTAACATATTAATACAAAAGATGAGTAATAAAGGGGGAAATTAACACTTAAATCACGAAACTATTTGATGTTACCATGCGTAAACTTAGTAGATCGTTAGCGCGAATCTTCGACGCCTCAACTAACGGATGGTCACTAATGTGCTTCTTGGATTGCTGGCGCGTTATTTGCATAACGGATGGTCACCAAGTTACACACCAGATCGCTGGTGCGTTAGTTGATTAATCTAATACTCGAATGGTCACTACCTTATTCATACATTCAACATTCTTACTTAGAAATCATTATATTCGGATGCTCGGAAGCTAACAACAAATAGAATAATACGGTTGGGTATGGATAATAGTTGGGATAAAAATTGGTGTAAAATGAAAAATAAATAAAACAAATAGATTAAGTCCTAATGTGTGGTGAATCACTTTCCAACCATCCCATGAATAAGACTCGTATCATTGAATAACTCACGCTTTTGACACTTGTACTCACGCTTTAGGTAGACATGAATTAAACTCAATAATATCTTAAAACAAAGAATAAACCTTAGTTGGCGTTTGTTGGAATTATTTGTAACCAGACTTAAGTCTGGATAGTTAGTTAAGTCAGGTAGATAGTTAAGTCTGCCAGTACTAAGTTAAGTCTGGCAGACACTAGTTAAGTCTGTTTATGTTTAGACTGTTAAGTCTGTTTTGCTTAACAAGATATCTTAGAAGATATTATAGGAAAGGATATGCACACGGTTAGATATCTTAGGAGAAGATATGCATGTATCCTTTCACACGTTTTGTAGAATTAGGGTTTCCTTATAGTAAAAGGAACCCTACGACATTGAGTTCTATGCCAAGTTTTATAAAGTTAATGGAAGTAAAAGTTAGTAAATCCCTGTGTTATTCTTACTGCTTGTGTTAATATTCCGCGTTAACATCAAGTATACATTGTTCTTAAGAGTTTCTCATATAAATACTTTGGATTTATTCAAGGTGTTTATTGTCTTACAAAGGCTACTTTGATTCAGAACTTTGGACCTACAAGTGGTATCAGAGCCTGTAGAGGGACTCTGAGTAAGAAGAAACACAGAAATCATAACCACAAACACTCAACACTCACCAATCACAAAAATGTCTATTCCTGCTATTGATGAATTCTCTAGCCATCACAGTGATTCTGATGAATCAAACCATGAAGAGGCTGTCTCTAATTATGACAAGCCAAAGCAGCAACTGTTAGCCTTGAAAATAATGTTATATGTTGGAAATTGCATTAGTAATAAGCACAAGGACTTGTCTTGTCAATAGGACATAGTTTAGTGTGGTTAGTAGTATAAATACTCTCCTAGTGGCAACTAGGAGAGGTGGATGTTCACAATGTAATAAGGGTGTGTGTGGTTTCTCCTCTTTCTCTCTCTAGAAAACACACACACCTTCCCATTCTTTAATCTAATTTTACCATGTTTAACCTTTATTTCGAGCATCCCCGACCTCCTGAATAGTGATTCTTGTTTTATTGCTAACTGTTTTATGCAGGTACAACCACCACACTAGTTTCCACATGCTCATACATACATCTCAAAGTCAAAGGAAAGTTCTCACAAAGATCAAAGGTTAGCAACAGTCAAAGAAAGATTCTACGCCAAAAAGAAGAATCTACAAAGTAAAGTGATAAAGATCAATGTGAAAGAACAGCGATAACAAATGTACGTATGGCAAAGACTAAAGATGTATGAGCATGTTGGAAAGGCGATTAACCTACATAGACGAAGAAGTGACAAAAGGCAGATGAACAACCACAACAACAAAGAACAAAGAAAAGTCATGATACAAAGATCACAAAGCATGAAGGAACAAAGAATAATGAACATTGAACAATGACTTAGCTAATGTTTTCTAAAGACGTCAAGAGCAATAATGTTGAAGTTTAAAGATAAAGACGAAGACGTCACGCAACCTTCAATGACCAACACTTAGGGGGAGATTGTTAGCATCGTATTTTTATATTATGAAGTGTCGGTCATTATATCTTTGAATCGTGTAATAGGTTGCGTAAGAAAGTATTTCAAAGTTGTTTGTTCATGTTTATTAGAATG
>LBNU01011512.1:8306-28440 GCA_014162995.1 Artemisia annua | reverse complement strand
AAGTAACTTAAACACTTTACGTTATGTGTTGTAACTTACATCTTTGTCATCATCAAAACATGAAGAGGATGTTTAGATTAAATATCGTAATATAAATATCGTAATATTTATGCCAACAAGTTGTATTAAGCATTTTGAATGTAATCTTAACTTTCCTTAATTATAGTTTCAAATTTCCAGTTCTAATTTAGAATTTGCCATTTTCCATAGAAATTCTCATTTTGGTTAAAAGTTGTTTAAAGTGGTTGTTTACGGTTCTAATAAGTTTCATTAGGTAGATTCAACTCACTGGACACTTTCAATCACAGTTTAGTTCAAGTTTTGTTAAAAAGCTCAAAAATCTCAAAAAATAAGGAAAATAGTGAAAATAAAGAAAAAAAAAGTGAAGAAGAAGCAAGACACAATGGAAGGACTTGGTTTAAAGTCTCAGGGGAGACAATAGGATAAGTTTGGTTCACTGGTTCCCTTGTTCTTTGCTTGGAATCCATTTGTAAGCATTTTACCATTTTTTGGTATTTTACTGTACAAATGCTCACTATCTGTTTTTCTATGTGCTTGTATGATTATTAGGTATATTTCAGTTATATTATTGCGTAAGTTAGTTTACTTGTTCACTAGAAGTCTTTGTGCTCAAATTCATTCATGACTGCCATACAATAGCACCTTTATCATTCATGAGCATTTGTTGTTGTTGTTGTTGGTATCTTTGTATTTAAAAGAGTTCATTACATCATATTTAGGTATTATGCATCAGTTTTAAGGATCAAATCAGTGTTATCCTTTGAAAACTTCATTTTACGCTAGTTAAGGGAGTGTTTGGATCAGTGTGATCCACTGATTTGAAAAGTGTTTTTGTTGTTGTCTTTGTTCCATACATGTTGCTTTAGGTTCCATTAAGTCATTTTAGCAATAAAAACTAGGTCTCATTTGTGAAAAAGTCAAAATCTCATTTCAACTTTCATGTATGCACACTGTTGGATTTTTTCACTTGCATAATCATTCATAGAGTTGCATAAGTAGTTATCTTAGCTTAATTTAGTCTCATGGCACCTTATTACATCATATTAAACCATTAGAATCAGATCAAAGTTCATAAAAGTCAAAATTCCATGTTTCTCAAAAAGTCAAAATTGTCGCAAATTTTTTTTTGAATAAACTAGTTGATTTTCTCTAGGACTTAATATTAGGTTTTAGGACTTGTGCTTTTTGGACATTAATATTTTGTTGCTCATCTTCATTAGGATATTTTTATTTATTTATTTTTTAGCTTATCTAAACTGCTTATTTTTAGCTTTCTTTTAGCCCATTTTCTGAAAAACTCCCCTGTGCACAGCTTTACACCTAACTTCACAAGCTTCCATAGAGCTTATCAGTGGGCCCCACAGCCTCCCCCTTGGCTTTTTGAACTCACAAACTGTCCACCTTTCTAGTTCTACTAAGCTTTTGAGCTTAAACACCCTTGTGGGCCCACTAGACAGCTGCAAAAGTTGTCCCATTTTCTGTGTGAAATCAAGGAATCCAAGTGCTTATTTTGGCTTATTGGCTTATTCAGTGGTACCATTTTGTTGTTTTGGCTTCATATCAGTCCATCTCACTTGTGTGCACCATAATCCACCTTTGTGGGCCCCACAGAGGCTCATTTCCATCAAAAGTCAAACATAAGTCAACTGTTAAGCATTTATGTGTCCATTTTGCTTATTTTTAAGCTAGAAAAAAGTTGTCTTCACAAAAGTTTCTTATTTTCAGTAGTTAAATAGATTTCCAAAAGAAAAACCAGAAAAATCCAATTTAAAATTAAGTGATAGTTTCTATTTAATATTAATTATCTTTTTAATTTTCCTTTTTAGCTTTTTATTAAGTAATTTTCATTTTTATATTTTTATTAATTTTTTTTATATTAAAGTATTCTTAGTAAACTTTACAGAATTTTATATTGTCATTTAGTATTTATTAGATTTAATATTAGTTTTATTAATATTTAAGTATTAAATAGCAAAATTAGTTTTATTAAGCACTATCTAGTTTTTATATTTTTCCTAGATCTTATATAATATAAATTATTTTTAGGAATATTTTCATAATTATTACTGTTCATTTACTATTTATCTTAATTAAATTAGTTTAAATAGTTCTTAATTAGTAATTAAGTAAATAATTAATAAAATAGTGTAATAATAGTTTTATAAATTTTTTATAATTTTTTAGGATTCCTGAGATGGTTAATTAGTTTTATTAAATATTTCCTAATTTTCTAAGTCATTTTAGTATTATTAGTAATTTAAATTAGTTTAACTAGTTTAATTAGTATAATTAAGTAATTAATTAACATTAAATTCAGAAAAAGACAAAAATACATATTTTCAATTTTTTTATTTCTTTTAAGTCATTTTAGATTTTTAGAAATTAATTTTGCAATTTTATAATTTAAATTTGTAGTATAACTCTTTTTAGAGTACTTTAAATAGAATTTTAATTAAGTTTTAAATAGTTTTATTAAATAATTAATATTTAAATAATAAAATAATCAAAAAAATAATTTTCTTTTTAATTTAATTTTCTTTTCATTTTAAGTTTGTAAAAGTTGCATTTTCACCCCTGTAGTTTATTTTTGCATTTCTCCACTTTTTTAGTACGCATTTAGGTTTTTAGGATTATTTGCATTTCTGTATTTGTTAATATTGTTCCATTATCATTTCAAGCAATCAGTAGTGTAAAAATCAATCAAAATCTTTATCTGGTTACTTTCCTCAAATCACTCATTCCAGAACGTTTTCCCAAAACACAATTTCAATCTCGCTGGGATATAACGACCCGGGGATACACTGTGCTTACACCGGATCATAAATTGATCACTTTCTCCCGCATAGATTGACTTAGTACCAGGAACCCTTGGTTGACTTAGTTGACTGTTTGGGAGAAGTCAAATTTTAAAACCGTTTAAAAAATGGGTTGTGTTTGAGTTAAACTAGTCGAACACCAACCTATTCGAATTTTATTCACGATAAGCCCACCAAACCCGTTTTGATACACGAGTTATGTAGTTCATGTCTCATCTAAGTAAAACTAAAGGACTAAACCATAAAATAGTCATGTACTTCATGTCTCATCTAAGTAACTGAACTACAAGTGTGTTATTTTTTTCTTACAAACTTTCAAATTTTATGTTCTATTATTTTATGTTCATACAGAGTAGTATATAAGTTGTTGATATAGAAACCAGTGTATCGGCTTCCATAATTGGTGGATAAAAGTTTATATTGTTGTTTCCTGTAGGAAGTGATGTCAAATGAAGATATTAGAAGTATATTAAGATATTAGTGGTATACTTAGATGACAGAACCAAACGTAGTCTTTTATGTACTTGCATTGAAATTGTTAAATGATGAATCATACGTATGATTGCAGAAAAAGGATAAAGACGGCGTTCGACCATCACGTGGAAAGTTGTACATCCTCAGTCGCACGAGGGAAAAAAATGGAAGCATAGTCAATGAAAATGCTGCAAAAGTTATTGTATGTATATTTAAGTCCTTTTTTTTTGACATATTTGTATTAGTATTTTTATGCACTACTTTTTAACTTGAAAACAACATTTAGGATAAAATAAAGGTCATTGCCAGTGATACCAGTACAAGCACAAGTAGTACAAGCACAGTGATTGTTGACTGGAACAACGATGACTTGGCGAGAGTCAAAGGAAAAGAAAGAGGGGATTATACACGATGCGCAGGGCCAAAGATCAGAATGCCTAAGTCAAAACGATCTCGTGTTTCTCAAGTACCAATGTTAAAGGCTCGAATCAACGAACTTGAAGACGAAGTGAAAGAAATGAAGGAAAACCAAGCGGTTATATTACAATTTATGGCAAACTACAAAAATCAGAAACCAAATGGGGAGTTTTCAAATGTCTTGAATAGTATAAAAACAGAGGTAATCATAAAGGATTCTATTTTATATATTAATATTTGAAGATATAATTTTCATGTTTTGATGATAAATGATTTCAGGTTGCGAATGATTCGTCTAGTGTTGATAATCACGGTCCTTATGGAAACTCAACAACATCCAGTGCAAGTCAAAATAAAAACTCAGGTACTTATTTATTTTAACCCATTAATTATCATCTTGTTTGCATAATTGACATGTCATACAAATTATGAGAAATGGGATGAATAAATAATTGCACTTTCTCACTCAACAGCTAAAGCTATCACATCTTCTAGTACTCATATTAGTTCAGCACAAATACAGCAACGAATGAAGTTTTTGAAGGAGAACGGGCAAGTTAATTTACATACGCAATTTGTCTATATTGATTGCAATTACTTTCGCGTGTATGGCTAAGATAGATAACTTTTTTGTAGCAAGTTGAAGAAACTTTATGTGTAAATGGTTATGGACGGTCTATTATCAGAGAATGAGTTTTGGTCTATTAGGAAGGTGAGTCCTCCTTGAAACTTGATTAATTGTCACACTTATACTATCCAAATATGGCCATGCTGAAACTTGATTGGTCAACAGGTGCAAAAATTGGTAAAAGAACGAGTGGGGCTGAAAAGTGGCATGACTTCCATTATCAAACCGTCATCTCATTGTGGTCAGGTATGACACATATTGGATAAACCGTCATCTCACTAGAGAATTAAGTCATCTGGTAACTATTCTAGATTCTTTTGTTGGAACACTCATTTACACAATCTTGGTTTTATTATTTTTCATGCTCTGCTCTCCAAAACCCAAACACCATGCTTTCTTTTGGTACCGTGATGCCTCTGTTTGTTACTACCTAAACTGAACCATTTAAACTCAACCCACTTTAAACTGACCCGTACTACAAAAGTGACCCAATGACCCATTTTAAACCATACCCTACCTGATAATTGTTTCGAGTTACTGTGTATTTGTGGTTACATATTACTTGAGTTGTTCCTCAGTTAGAGTCCAATAGTAGTATGGGCATATGCATGTGTGAATGTAAGTAGGTGTTTAAAAAAAATACTTGACAGATGGAATTTTATTAAAAGATAACATAAAATGCAGATGGTCCTTTGACTTGGACTTCGGTAATGAAAGTCAATGAGTGAATTGGACTTCGGTAATGAAATCCTATAGGTTGATAACTAGTCTATTTTGCTTGTCATATGTTCAAGGTATTAGCTGGAAATCCTAAAGTTTGTCTAGTTTGATGGGGGTGCTGTGCAGGATCCCGTGGTCTAGTTAGGTCATATTTGTAAGATACCATGGTTAGCAAAATAAACAATAAGGTAAAAAAGGATATTTAGTCATAGCAATACTTGCTTACTGTACGTGCTATTACCTTGAATTACTTTTAATATTGTCAATTTAGCATGAGTTTTTACTATTTTACGTAAATCGGTGCTGTACTGTCTTACCTGTAGTTAAAGATAACTTGTCATCATTTATGTGAAAAGTTGTGTAGTTTCGTATCACTAGTTAGAACCAACAGAGCTTGATTAGGATTCAATGGACAAAGGTTCTGATACAGGTTTTAACGCGTTCAGTTTATGGTTAAATTCAACAAATCACTTTTAATCACATACCAGCATGTTTGCTGATCCATACACTAATACACCAATTTTTATTTTGTAAATGCAGGTTACAGAGACATAGATGGTCTTTTCCAGTTCAAGTTACAAAGTCCAATTTTTCAGTTACAGAGTCCAATTTTCCAGTTGTAAATGCAGGTTACATAGACCAATTTCTCTTGTAAATGCTAGGCTTTGAGCGAAGTTCTTTTCCAGTTACCATATTTCGTACATTTGAGATTTGAGATTGTTTTAGTGATTGAGATTGTTTGAGATTGATGTGTTTGAACATAACATGAGAAATGCAGTTTTTATTTATGCAAGAAATTTTTTGTTTTGTTGAGAAATGCAATCTGCACATTTGAGAATGCAAATATGTATTTGTGCTAGAAAGCAATATGTATCTGTAATTGCAAAGTCAACTTTTGCTGACTGAAATTGGCAATAAATTTGTGTCAATTTAGTGATTATGTAGAAAGGTGGTGTACCCTTTAGTGACTAAAAAATTTTAGACCCTAAATCTTTTAAACTTTTGCTCACTAAAATTTTAGTAAGAAAAGACTTTTAGTGATCCCTTTAGTACTTACTCTTTTTCTTTTTAGTGGGAGTTGAATATATAGCTTTTAGTGACTGTTTTGTATCTTTTGCTCACACTTGATTTAGTGAGCAAATGTCTAAAATTTTGTAGTGAGCCAATCCACGAGTTCGGTCAAGAAGGAGTCTACACCTCAAATGTCGTGTACCAAGAAGTTTTACGTGAGAAATAACGTGCATTGTTAATTATCTTATAATTGATATAATCTTTTATTTTTAGTTTCACTAAATGTTTTTATATATTCTTTGATACATTTTAAGAATTTTTCATTGAGTTAAATATCGCATTTTAGAACTACATTTTGATTATTTTACGTTTTATGTATAAACGTTACACGAACACTTATAGTTGTTTGCCGGTAAATATCCCGTTGCTATGCATTTTGATTATCTGTAACTGTTTGCCGCTAGAAAATTCCGTTGCTATGCATGGGTACTCGTCTAGTATAAGTTTAAAGTACTAAAGTGCCTTACCGGTGATTCAACATGCTGAAATTGCTTTATTTTAGCAACAACAACTCTTAATGGAGCCTTCCAGCATGAGGTATGGGCAAGGAGCATGCTACTGTGTTGCTAGCAAGAAAGCTTGAAGAGTGTACCCCCATCAATTTAAAATCTCTGAACTAATCCGGGTTCGGGCACGAAGGGATATAGCCTATCGATCTGAGATCTTTAGTCCGAAAATTTTTAATTTTCTTTATGAGCTCATGCTTGTTTTACTGTTCCAATTTAACAAACTTTATTTATTTATGGTTTACTAGTTAGTTAACTCAAGGACAGTAGGATCGAATCGAGATCTTACGGTCCAAGGTAAGACCAACATCCCATGTTGTGTTTCGTTTGAATTAAGGGATTATTTATCAAAAAACCGTCCAACTATTAAACCTTTTACTTTGAAGTTACCTATTTATTTAAACTAACTTATGGGCCACCTAAATACGTGTTTGAGTTCGTTTATACCAATCAAATTCAAAATTTTTGCCAGAAATTTGTACAATTTCAAGAATAATGCTAACTTTAGCATATCCAAAAAAAATGTAAAACATTAGCTAAATTGTCATAAGTCACTTTCAATTAAATTAAGTTGCACTTAAACAATGGCTAAAACTGATATCATACATTTCAATAGTTATTTGTTTAGTTTTAATATGTTAATTTTAGCTTTATTCTTGTTGTTTTAAATGTTTAGGGGAAAAAATCTTAAACAGGTATAAACGAAAACAAACACATAAATGGGTGATTTATAAGTTAGTTTATATATCGACGGCCTAAAAGAAAGATGTTTAATAGTTGGACGGTTTTTTGTGATATAGTTTTGCGTTCATGATGACATGTGATTTTTGTGATTTTTAAGCTCTAGGCATAATCTATGGCTCAAAAATCATATGGGACTAAAGTCTATGATCCAAAAATCATATATGATTATAAAACAAACTCTTCTATCCCTGTCAAGTGGCAATTAATTTTTTTAAGGTATTTTTTCATATAATTGGCAAAATAAATAAATAAATAAATAAATAAAAATAATATAAAATAAAATAAATAATATAATAAAAATAAATAAATAAATAAATAAATCTTGACATACTGTAAACTACTATAATGAAAGACAACTGAACATACTGATTTTCCATACAAAAGAAACTAATGTAAAGTAACATATCCTTTTCTTAATAGTTTGAATACACCAACAGAAACACTCCTTTAAAGATATGTTCTTAGCTAAACTAGTCATTATTTGTGTCCTGCCTTAAATGATAAAGAGTACTTTCAATCTGTTCTAGCTATAATCTGCAAATGTAGTTTCTGGAATGACTACAAAGATTTTAGACTTGATTCTAGTAATTGTTTTGCTTTGGATGCATGAGCAAATTAGGAATAACATGCACCGTCGAATCGTGAATGGACTAATGCATCATCCAATTGTGAGGATCCCTGACTTTTGTAATCTGTATTTTGCTCATAAGAACTTTCAGTGGTTTACTTTCACTTATATGACTTTACTATAACTGTCACAAATGAATTGTCTTACCATTACTATGCCTTCATGCCTAGTTTCCATTCCTAATGAACTTCAAAACTTTCATCTTCCTGCAAGTTGAATTTTGACTTAAAATTAGAATGCTTAAAGTCATGCTTTGGTAATACGTACTCAAAGCTGGTTAGAAAAGAACTATATATAGACAGCACGTACGAATAGACAGCGCATAGGTTTGAGTATATGAAATGATAAAATGAAACTAATTGTTGTTTGAAAATTGACATACTTCTTGTGATATGAGAAGAAAGTTTATAAGTTACTAGTATCCTTTAAAAAGGTGAAATTAGATAGTGTTATCTTAACCATTGATACTCATTTTTTTTACAGTTAGTATGACAAAAATAATAAGAAGCAGTCTGGTTTATTAAGCATAAAAAAATCGGCTATTGTGACCACAAGCCGCAGTAATACTCAGTTTCACAATGCATGAAACACAATAAACCTTTGTGTGAGATGCTTTAAAGATTAAGTTTGAAATGTGAATTTGCATGCGTCGAATAACTGATTTCTTCTCTTGGCAATACACATGTTACAGTAGTATGAAATCTTCAGTCACATTTTGGTAGTACTCCGTATCAGATATAGATTATGTATCTATTTATGAAGCATAAAGGTACAGTACAAAGAACTACTTATTCTGGAACCAAAATGTTAATAAGAAAGATAACACACAAATAGACTACTGTAACAAAAAGTAACCTCAATTTTTGAATGTCTTTGACAATATAATCCCGAAATAACGTACTAGTGAAAAAGAGAAAGAAAGAAAGAAACAAAAAAATTTTATAAGAATAAACCTCTAATGTATCATTTCTCAGCTTACTTTATTCATCTGGCTGGCTATAACAAAGTTGAAAAAGCAGCTCTTTTAACTGTGTTCTATTGTTTTCTTAACTCATCTAAGCAAATGCCTGGTAATCTTCAGTCACAATTCCAAGCTGCAAAGTAAAGTCATACCAAAAGTTAAATCAGGTAGTATTTTAACTACATATTTAGCCTCATTATATGGACACACAAAAATTACTTGGAGTTCAGCATTCTTTAAATTATCACCCGCAACATACTGGACAGACTGTGTAGTCTCTTTTTGTGACAATTCCGAGCTATAAATGAAATTAAACCAATAATTAGTACAAATATATAGAATGTTCTAACGACTATAATGTGTATAGAAAAAGGGCATACCTTGACTCATTAGGTTCCTTATTGGAATCTATATACGATTGAGTGTCGTCAATAGTATCAAAAAACGGATAGAGTTCATCATAATCGTGAGTGACTTCTTCTTGTATATTCAATGGTTGTGAATTAACCAATTGAGATTCCAATTTTCCGTCATTATCATTATCATTGTAATACGTTTGTTGACCCCAAATAACATTACTCATATTCATGTTATCCTTAGATTCAATATGCATCACATTATTATTAGTATTATACCCATCATTTGCATTCTCATTTCCACTATAGGAAATCGGTAACGCTGCCACAGGAACAAATTGCTGATCATTAGCTTCATTCTGAAAAAGGGTAAGCCCGGGGTTACCAGATTGTTCAACAACGCCCATACCTAGTTGTAATTGTTGTGATTCAGGTGATGAGTCCATTGGTGACAATGTGATCTCATGTTGTCGACGTTGGTTTTGTTTGTAATACTCTAGCTGAGACAACACAGCATAAAGCTCTTTTTCAGCTTGCCTTAATTGATACTGAAGCTGATATATCACCCCTAAGCATCCATGAACCGGAGAGCGGTCTCTCATGTTAGCTTGATAGATTATGGACCGCATGGCTTCGGTCTTTTGAGATGGATCAATCTGCTCAAGGATTCTTAAGATGTTTCTTACACCAAAGAGCTTATGGGCATTCTTGAAAATTTCGGTTTGTTCAGGGCGGAAGTGAGGGGCGAGTAAACACTCAGGAGTGCACCGTTTTCGTTGGTATTTGCATGCGGCACAAGCTTGGCTGGTGCCACCTTTGAGGGTCATAATTTGTGTAATGCAAGATGATGAAAGAAGATGGTGAAAAAATGGAAAGAAGAAGTCTGATATATGAGAGGATTTGGTGGAGGTTAAAAGAGACCAAGTAAAAGTGAAGAGTGCGAATTAAGTGGAGAGTTTGTTTGACAAATGCATGAATCATATTTCATTTAAAGCAAGTTTTGAATTTTTATATGTGGTCATACTCACTTAACACTCTTGGGTTGTTAAGTTGTGTATAGGGGGCTTTATTTGTTGTATGCAAGTTTATTCCAATTTATTAAACTGTTATTTTACTTTGTTTGTTGGTTGGAGTACTGAAATTACTATATTTTGTTTGTTACAAACTGTTCAAATTCTATCTACAATATTTTGTTTGTTGGAGTACTGGTATATATCCCTTTTTGTTCCTTCAAATTTTATTAACCTTTTGACCATTTTAATATATTACATTTACATATATAAAAACGTGACGTTAATTAGTTACCAGTAAATATATTTTTGTAGATTATAACAAAAAAATGGTAGCTAGGTAAATGAATTATATTAGTTGAAAGTCTCTATCTACCTTCTCAATTTTAATTTCATACCCTTGCAATACTTTCACTGTTTTAGATAAAACTATTGTAATTAAGGTAAATGAATTTTATTAATGAAAATCATGATCTCTCCCTTCTCATTTCATACCTTGCAATCCTTTCACTTGTTCTTATTAATATAGTTTAGAGTGGTAATCTTGTATAGCTAGTTCAATACGTAAATTATGGATGGTTATATTTGACTAAACTAAAGTGTACGTGTTGTATTAGATTTCAAAGACTGATATATTCTTGTACATGTGATTAAAGTTTATAAACACATATCTGGTTTATATGATTAACCTTATATTCAACACACAATATAATAAGATTGCATGCAACATATATTGAGCCATTGTTTATATAGTTCAAGTTTAAATACGCTTGAACACTTGGATTTTTTTCAGGTTACACCACAACAAAACAAGCCTAATACAACATTTAAAGAACAACACTTTGAAAACATATTGTGGCATTTTAACATGGCCGGATTTGGGTAGGTGCGGGATAGGCAACCGCACAGGGCCTCCATTTTTTAAGGGTCCCCGATTTCTCAATTTTTTTTCTTTTTTTTTTTTTTTTTTTTTTTTTTTTTTTAACACGGTTATTATATAAAGCAAAACTAGCAAGCAGCTAGACAAAAAACATGATTACATAGTTTTTGTACAAGCAAGCTTTGGATAGAAGATCTAATTAAACCAATTAGAAATGAATTTCCTATTTAGATGAAGGATCCAAATGTGTGAAAGGATTTTTATCTACTCACTTAATGTGTCTTTCTTCGATCATTTTACATCAAAGCACAACCGGTTTCAATACCTCAAAATGATCCAAAATGTTGTTCGAACAACAGCATCAAAGCATATCTTCCCTAATGTTGGAAATGGGACCAAATCTCCTCACTTTATTAAGCAAGAAAGGTCCTTTGGGTAGTTATCCAAGCCCAATCATCTAGTCACTATGGTCCATAATTCTGTAGCGATTGACCAATCTATAAAAAGATATTGTTGAGTCCTCGAGTGCTTGATCGCAAATTGGACTTCGAACCGAGTCAATATCTATACCACAGTAATCGAAATTGCACCTAGTTGGAAGCCGATTATTGCATAGCCGCCATGTATGTATGTTAATCTTAATGGGATTGACTTGTTCCATCAAATATTTTCTTCAGGAGACGGCAATATTTTTCCTTCAATTATTTTTCACATGGAGATGACATGATAAACTTTGTAAGGGTCATTTTTGACGGATTTCGTCACGTTATGAAATGATCTAAGATAGATAGTATAAGATTTGTATAACATAATGAGTAAAAGCTTGTGGTGCGTTTTAATGAAAGAAAATGAGATGTGGGTTTTGGTAGGTGAGATGACCCAATAGCGATGTTGTTATGTGGGGCCCATTAATTTTAAATTATCTTTTAACTTTTTATATTTGTAAAGTTCTAATTCAAGCCTTTGTCTTTATGATCCATCATTTTAACCAAGGTTTTCAAGATCGGAATTCTACTTATGACCGTTTTCTTCTTTGCAAGATCGTGATCGTAAGATCGGATCGGGATTTTAAGATCCTACTATAATATCATTTTCTTAATAGTTTTTGTAATATTATACAAATTTACAAATTACTGGAGTATTATTATAAAAACAAAATTATATGAATGTTCTATCGAAATATTTTCCTAAATTATGAGTATGAAATGTTTAATAAGATTAACATGTTGTTTTTTAAATTCTACAAAAAATAATCCAGAAATTTGCAGTTTTTTAGTTTGTTATCCGAGAAAAGTAGGATCGGATCGGATTAGATCTTAAGATCCTACGGATAAAATTGAGATCCTATAAGATCTTAAGCTTTCAAAGATCCTATGTAAGATCGGATCGTTTTAGCTTTGCAGTATCGTAAAATCGTAAGATCCTAAGATTAAGATCGGGATCCTGACAACCATGATTTTAACCCTTGTCCATATCTTAAATTCGTAGAGTTATGATGAATTGATAAATAAAATTAATATAAGAAGGGTGAGAAGAAACCACAACCATACATTTCAGATGCACCTACAAAAATAAATCAGTCTTCATTTAAATTTCTCCCTCTTATTTGAGACGTATGGCTAAAAATTCTTCTCACACTTCTCATTTTATGTTTTCTTCTCGTTGGGTTCCCTCTTTAAATTTGTATCTATAAAGTTTAAGTCAAATACTATATGTGACAAAAAAAATATATTTTTCCAGCTATAACTGGGAATGTGCCTTCCAAAAAATGTTTTAGCTCTCATGTATTTTTGAAAATAACAAATACTACAAGGTATCTTACTTATTTATTAAAATAATAATAATAATAATAATAACAATAATAATAAGTTGAACTTTACAAGTTAGCCTAAAACGTTTAGAAAATTCAGCTTCTCACCTAGGAAGAAAGGATGTTGTAATCAGAATGCAATTAGCGAGTTGCAGTTTGAGCGATATTAGAAAGTAAGGGTTAGCATTCCGACCGTTTGGACCGGACCGACAGGCAAAACCGACCGGACCGACCGAAGGATCAATGATCCGGTCTCGGTCTGGGATTTTCATTAATTCGGTCCTCGGTCCGGTCCGGACCGACAAAAAAACCGAAAAAACTTGCCAAAATCTTGCCTAATTGGACCGGACCGAACCGGACCGAGACCAGCCGACCACATTCGGTCCGGTCTCGGTCTATAGTTTTCTCTAACTCGGTCTTCGGTCCGGTCCGGTCTTGGCCGGTCCGATCCGGTTTTTGGACCGTGATCACCCCTATTAGAAAGCGACAACATAACAAATCATTGTTTACAAATTTCACGAATACACACAGTTTCGGAGTTAAAGGGCCTATCATAGAGTTATTGCACAAGACCTCCAAATACCACGGGACGGTCCTGCATTAAATAACATTGGATCTAAAGCAACATTTACAAGATAAAATGCAACACATTGTTGCAAATGTTATATGTTTAATAAGTGATGCATCACTTCTGTTGCGATTGAGAGGCAACATGTTAGTAAATGTTGCATTTGTCAAATAAAATCAATGGTTTAAAACTTTTAATGTTACTTACAAGTATGTTCTACTATTAAAGAAAAACTAATTAGGAGAAGAAGAAAATAAATGACTTTAAACAAACTGTCCTAAATAGTTATGATCAAATTTAAAAAAAAAAAAAAATGAGAAGAATAAGAAGAAACCACAACCATACGTTAATGCACCTACAAAAGTAGATGCATCTCCCCTTAAAATTATCCCCTTTATTTTAAATGAGTGGTTAGAAATCCTTCTCATTTTAGTTTTTCTTCTCACTGTATCCCTTCCCAAATATAATATTTGATTCTTATGTTAGTGTAGCAAAAGCGGTGATGATGAATAGCTTCTCGTATTAATATTTCTTTTTACAGTACTAGGCGGTGGCTCATACATTTTACATAGTTGCCAATGATTTTTAGCAATGACGGTGTCAAAGGTCAGGGAGATCAGAGAAAGATGAGAAAACGTGTTGTGTTATTGTTTTACTGTGTAGAGAAAGCAACAACAGAAGATAACATAAAGCTATATATTGAGTTAAGTTTCTTCTTCTTCTTCTTCTTCTTCTTCTTCTTCTTCTTCTTCTTCTTCTTCTTCTTCTTCTTCTTCTTCTTAAAAAGCAAAATATGTATTAAAATCTCACAAAGAACCAAACCAATTACAAAAAAGGCACTCACCCGAAGCCTATAAGTCACACGACCCAAGAATAATCAGTAGTACAAGCAAGCTACAAATAAACCTAAATAAAAAGAAACTAAACTAAAAGAAATAAAAATAAAATTTTGCGTCTCTTAACACAACTTAAATACGCCGTAAGACTAGTAAGTCAATACGCCGTATATTATTGAATAGTATACGCCGTATATTATTGAATAGTATGCACCATATGCTATAGTATGAGCATATGCTATATGAGCCCGCAAACTGAAAAATCAGCAAAAGCAAACATTAGTTTAAAAATGAAAAAAAGCTAAAAACAAAACTGTCACACCCCGTCTTAGGCGAAAACACGAGGTGCGACGGTTCGGAAACATCGCATAAGATAGTAGAATAATACCATACTTGATTTAAGAAATAAGTTTACAATATTACATGAATATCTTTATCCAACACCAGATAACAAAACATAAGTTTTTATTTGTTAACAACAATGTCTTTGGAAAGATATCTTAATCAACTTAACACGATCTTTTGAAACGAGGAAAACGGATAACTTAAAGGCAAATGCCTTCAAAAAAATATTATTGGCGATCACATTTCGACCATTGGCACCGTCGTGCCACATTTGGGAATGATCAGCCATGTATTGGATAGCATTCTTACCATTAGTAGGAGTCATCTTTGGAAGAGGGCCTTGTGAGTCCAGCATTTGACGTGTCGACACGTCAAGTCCCTTGTAGAACACTACAACTTCTTGTATAGGATTAAAATCATGTTGTGGGAATTTAAACAGTAAGCTCTTGCATCTCTCTCATGCCCTATATAGAGTTTCATCAACTTCTTGTTCGAAGTTGTAAATCTTTTCAATTAGTCTTTTAGTCTTCGAAGGTGGACAATATTTAGCAAGGAATTTGGTTTTCAGAAGTTCCCATTTATATCGAGCTAGTTGGATCGCTCTTTAGCCATCTTCGTGCTCCTCCAATTAGGGTTTTTGAAAAGACAGTAAGCATGATTTGCTCTCTATTTATTCCCAGAAGTGTTGATGCAAATAATGTATAAAAACGTTATTCTCATCTTTCGATATCTTTATGTTTTGATGATAACAAAATGTGAAAACATTTTGCGTCAAAATTAATGTAAACAAGTTTTTAGTCGAAATATCCGGTTTCTATGAAAATCACTCTAGATATGAACAAACAAACTTACAACTTGAAAATGATCAAAGAAGTGAATTTGTGTTTTGAACCTCACATTTTTAATGTGACAAAACTTTCTTTTAAAAAATACACCTTACAAATTATTTTTGAATTATAAAGAAATGTTTTATTTGGGAAAGTCATTTCAAAAATCCCAACAGCTATTCCCCCCCCCCCNCCCCAAATAAACTTTCACCACTAAAAACAAAAATGGGAGCGTTTTTGTCTGGCACGATACCACTAAATTTAGTGGTACCGTGATATATTTTGTGGTACCGTCCCCTTTATAACGGCCAATTTATCATTTCCTATAAATACCACTTCATATCACAAATTTTGGCCATCCTTTACATACACAATTTTCTGTGATCAAATCCTTTATCACATAAACTCTCCTTTGATCATTAGTTAGTTTTCTTTTGTTTAAAGAGTGATCCTTTCATCCAACCAAAGATCACCTACATACATCTACTTGTCAAGAGAAGAACACACAGTAGAAGATACAAAGTGGGGTCTTTGTGTAGTGCACTTGCATTACTAGTTGTTTACTTGATTGTATCTTGACATAAATCAAGTGTCTTAGTGTTCCCTTGTTATCTTGTGTTGATCATTATGATCTTGTTGAGATCTTGGGGATCTGTTGTATCTTGTGTGATATTGTGTTGATCAAGTGGATCAAGTATAGATTGTGAGGATCGTGTAGATCGTGTAAGGACCGTGTAGATTGTGTAAGGATCGTGTAGATCGTGAGAGAAGTAAGGATCGTGTGGATCATGGTAGATTGGTACTAGCTAAGATTAGTACTCGACATTTAGCTTAGTGTCGGAAAATAACGTAAGCAACGTTATACGGTTTTCTCCGCCTGAAGGGAGCTTTGTTGATATAGTGCTTAGAACTCTCGAGTTGGGTACTCGGGGAGTCGAGTAGGGCGAAGAAGAGCTTCGTGACCGAACCACTATAAATCTCGTTGTCTTGGTTTGATCCTTCCATCTCTTTTCTTTACATATTTATTGCTTGCTTATGATAGTATAGTGTTGTGTTCATATTGGTGTTGATTTATTTCATTACTATATATATTAAATTGAATCAGTAACGACGCCGTTTCGATGCCACATGGGCTGCCTCTTTTTTCATGGGCTACTATGGCCCAATCTTATGGTATTATGCTCGGCCTTGATTAAACATAGATATATCCGGAATTTTCCAGATATAACTTAGCGCCTCTTTCTCAACTCACCGCCTCTCTCTCTGATACCAGTACTTTGGCGGGGTATCATGACCCTCGTTACTGTTGCAGCCAAGAATGGCGGTCTCTTGGCGTGGTAACTTGATCCGGGTTATAGTTGCAGCCAAATATGGTGGTGTTACTGGTACTTTGGCGGGGTGAACTGACCCGGGTTACTGTTGCAACCGAGACTGACGGTCTCTTGGCATGGTAACTTGATCCGGGTTTGTGTAATTTGATTCAACCAATACGGGATTATAATTAAGTCTTCAAAGTTATTTTTGTTTTAATCAAAGGTATGCTTATGTATTCTGATTTAGGTGTTCAAAATTATTACTTTATGTAAACGAAAGTTATGCTTATGTAGTTTCATAAATTTTAGTTTATTTTAATTGTTCAGTGTTCGATGGATGAGGTGTTTGGTTGGTTCAAGGGACTTAAGGTTGGCCGTACGAGGGATATGTTTGGATTCGTTTCTTGCAAAATAGTGCTTAAAAATTTATGTAACTATTTTACATGTATACGTTTGCAGATAGATATTGGTTCTTGATGTTGATGTTCTTGATTGAGGTGTTAATTGTTGTTGTTCAAAGGGTTCGTTTATAGAAACCGGTATCTTGGTGGGGTAGCCTGATCCAGATTCGGGTTGCAGCCATGGCCGGTGTTTGGTTTTGCTTTTACATTTGCAGACATGAGCATAGTTGCCAGCCCATGTGAGTTGCAATGGGATATTTGTTGCACCTTATGTTTCGAGACTCATAGACGGTATTTGTTTTGGCTTCTATATCTGCCGTAACGTTTTTTGATTTTTAATTGAGGCAGCCCATGTGGCATCGAAACAGCGTCGTTACTGATTCAATTTAATATATATAGTAATTTTCTAAAGATTTTGTGATTCTGAGTTACATCTTAATCCAAATTTTTAACAACGTTTGATTGGCTTATGCTTCACTCATGTTTGTTTTGCTGATGTTCGCGTTCTACCAAATGCCTATTGGTATCTGCTTATTGCAGTTTCGATCAATTTTTTTATAATTGTATGATGTTAGTTGTCATTGTAAGAGGCTGTGATGCGTGTCAGTGGGTTCGATAAAATTGAGATGCTCCGCATCTTGGCGAAGCAATGTATTATGTTTGCAACCGTCGCGGATGTGTCTTTCTTTCGATTTTTTCCCTGTCTGAGCCTCTTATAATGTACTTGTATAGAATGCTCCGTATCTTGGCCAAAAAATTTATTACTTTTACAGCCATGGCAGATGTATCCTCTTTGTTGACCCGTATCTTGGCAAGGCAGTTTATTACTTCTGCAGCCATGGCGGATGTATCGTCTTTTTTGATTGTATCCCTATCTGAGCCTGTGATTCCAGTTAAACACCCTTGGTAAATGACGTAGTTGATTTGTCTGTTAAGGCGATGATGATTTTTTCTGGAATATAACTTGGCGCGGTAATCACACACGAGCTGTGCTTGCAGCCATGGCAGATCTGAGCCTTATTTGTCGTAGTTTTAATCCTTTATGTTATTTCAGATTTTCATATGGACATGAACAAGAACCGGTTTGACTGCCAGGTTAGTTTCATTTCTCTGCTATACCGACGTTTGAATGACTGATGATTCACTCATGTTTTTTTTGTACCATAACTTAATATCTGTTTTATGTCCTATTTTAGGCTTAGTACTTGACAGTGCCAGTTCCAATCGATATATTATGCTGAAAAAGAAAGACGGTTGTGTGGAAAACTAGAAGGTGGGGTCGAATAGTTTTACGTCTTTTTAATTTACAAAAACTTTGTTTATGAAAACACCAATTCGAACTTTATATATATCATCAAGAGACTTGCACAATTATAAAATACAATATCAACAAGTATATGATATGACAAATATGAAGGTAAGTAAATAAGTAAAGAGATAGAGTTGGAAAAATGGCACCGTGAGACAAAGGATTTATAGTGGTTCGGCTACGAATCTCCTCTTCGTCCTACTCCACTCCCCGAGCACCTAACTCGGGAGTTTTCTTCACTATGTCAACAAGCTCCCTTATGGCGGAGAAAACCTTACACAACTTTTGCTTACACCGGCTTAACGACACAAAGCTAAATGTCGGGTCCTAATAGTAGCTAGAACCAATCTCACAACACACCACGACTTCTTCACAACTTGAGCACACCACAACTTCGTCACTACTTCTTCACAACACAACTTCTTCACTACTTCACTACTTCACTACTTAATCTTCACCACTACCCTACTTCTATTCACAACTAACACTCCTAGAACTACTTATAATGTTCACAACACAACTACACAAGAGCTATACACAATATACACAATCAATATACAATACTTCTTAAACTTGAGGTTGAAGGAGTATTCTTCTCTTGCACTTTGGATGATGGTGGATGATGAGGGATTGAATCACTTGAAACAAGGATTAGTAATCTAATGATCAAAGGGTTTTGGAAGATGTTTAGAGAGATTTAGATTTGAAAATTTTCGTGCAAGAGGTGAGGAAACATACCAGATTTAAGGTGGTATTTATAGGGAAAAAATTCTGACAAAATCTGACACAGGAACGTGCTGGTCCCCTTAATTCATGGCCGGTCCCCTTAAAATTAAGGGGACCGCCCCTTATAATTAAGGGGGTCGGCCTACTGTAACGGCCAGATTTTTTGTCTTTAGTGGGGAAAGTTTATTTGGTGAAAAACTAACTGATTTTGGTTAAAAATTTGAATTCATATATTTAGTATGATTAAAACATTTTTCTTTGTTACCAAAAGTGTTTTTAAAAAAAATATATAATATGTTTATATAATTAAATAAACTTTGTAGTAATTAATTAAATACCCCTTTGATCATGAGATGTATTAAACACTTGTTTATTCATACCTTTAGTGATTAGGTTGGATATAATGATATAAACTAGCTTAATACTTGTTTACGTAGTAATCTTACGTTTAATGATTTTACATTTTGTGATCGTCAAAAGGTAGAGATATTGAAAAATATAAATAACGTTTTTATACATTATTTATGTCAACAATCTCCCCCTTTTTGATGATTACAAAATCTAAACTCAAAAGCGAAAATTAGTATATATACAAGTATTATTGTGAGTTTATATCAATTCTCCCCCTTTTTGTTAGCATCAAAAAGGTTTATCCCGATTTACTTGGAGCTCCCCCTTGATGTATACTCCCCCTCGTTTTGAGGTCATAAGAAATAATCGAGATATGGAATGCTTGCAAAAATATTTAGATAGCACAACATATATAT